>JAQFYE010006335.1:0-10913 GCA_034694305.1 Protaphorura glebata
GAATTGTTTTCAATTTTGCAAGTTAAGCCGAGTATAATTGAGATTCATATTTCAACGAACTATGGCTCATACCAGTTATCACATCGAAATGGATACACCTACGTTGATGAACAAATTTTTCTTACAAACGTTTACTCACGATTGTTTTCAAATCAATTTTTTTTTCTGTCGCACTGGCAAATACAAGCTGGCGCCCAATATTCGGAAGCCACCAAATGGAATAACGTAACATCTTCGCTTTCCCAAATTGAGAGTGAGCTTGAGGAGAGATGGTTGTTAAGGAGAATTGGACACAATAACTTGTAGGCGTTACAGTGCATTCATTTTATGACCATGATAATGATATCGCTTCCCCTTTAGGTGAGACGTTGTCAAGTTATATGGTTATGACTAATTAAATTTTTAACTAATTTTGCCTTATTGCAGACAACAACGCCCTATTTTTCTTAAAAAGATAAGAAGACCGAGTCCTGTCTTTGGTATTTTTTTTAGTTGAAATCAGGGATTAAAAACATGAAATGGTGAATGTGTAATTATTCCGAACCCTGATAGATTCAGAAAGATCATGAAATTCCAAAGAATTAGAAATAGAAGTTATGCAGAAGATCCTAGGAACATAATAATGGAAAATACATTTTGCGAAATACAGTCGAAAGCCGAAATGGCTTCGAAGAATGAACGAATGTACGAGATTGATGAACATGTTGGCAGGACTGAATATTTCATTTTAAAATGATTAAAATTGAGCGGTTCATTGCAGTAACATTCTAAAAGCATCTAATTTCCATGTTAAATATGTTTTTACACCACCTTACTTGTGATAGCAAATAAGGGCTGGTACATATAATTTTTTATAGACAGGGAAATCTGTACATAATCGAAACAAAAATAAATAAACATTCTCGACTGGGGCCATTAATGAACTCAGATCTGAATTTGGTATCCTTATGTTCGAACAAAATGGCATTCGATGTGAAAGGCCGGGTTTGATGTGTCAGTGCTGTGTGTAATATATTGTACAAAGTACACGGATAATTAGCTGTGAAAAATTGAAGCCAAAGCCAAGTTGTCTTTTCTTTCACTATCGCTAGCCTAAAGTTTGAATAATTGATTGAGACACTGACAACCTTTCCAAGCAATTCAGCGGCAATTTATCTTACACAACATCATTTCTCAAGTACTCCCGACAGATTAAACTTCGAGAATCGTAACCCTAGACGAAGACGTTCGTGAAGAAGAAATTACACATAAAGCAGACGGACTTCGCAATCGTGCCAATCCTATATCGCATTTCTCGAATCTCGATTTGTACAAATCCAAGTATCTGCAGAAATGTGAAAAACCAGAAATGACAGTTTTCTTGTGTGCCAAGGAAGTAGATGTCACAGGGGATAATTCGAATTTAGGTAATGGGGCACAAAAGAATCCCTAGGATGTATATTAAGCACAGTCTGCATTAGCTTGGATATACTTTATATTCCTATGTTTGACTTTGGGGTTGTTTGTTCTGTAAATAACGTGTAAACATTAGCATCTATTAGTGTATCCATAATAAAGCAATCAACTCGCATACTGAATGTAGGGGTTAGCACACTAATGGAAAAACAAACAAACAAGCTGGATCTAAATTGCCCATTTGTTGAGGAATTGTCAAGTTCTGGACTATCTTTTAGAAATTTTCAACGAGGGTGTTCTGAAGCTTTAAAGGTACAACGGGATCACGTGTAATATCGACCTTTTGCCTGTGACATACCATACTCGTGGTTGCCATCTTGAATTCCTTCCGTCCTTCAGATTAGCATCAAGAATAGCACGGCGAAAGCTTGACATGGCGTGGCATGGGCTTGATTGATTTTCCAGATGCAAGAGATTTTCCTTCAAAGTTGTAAAGTCCGTCGAGTACGAGTCAAATCTCATGTCAACTCTTATTTCCTGAACGTATCCTGAAACTTTTGCGACGAACGAACGAACGAACAAACTTTCACTCAAGTTAAGTCTTTTACCAAGTTCTCGAAGGGAAAAATCTTGAAGGTACCTTCTTCTATGCAAATGAGTATCTCCATAAAAAAAACTTCTTCGCAAGTTTATTCATAGTTGCGTACGGGATACGTTTACTCAACTTAACTCTTCTGACAACTTACTGTACACTCAATTAGGAGCTTGGGATGAGCTAGCGGGAGGATTAAATGGGATAAAAATTAGTTGGCTCTGTTTCTAAACGTATGCGTACCTTCTTTCGTCTTCTCCCTATACATAAATTAAAGACTATGAAAACAAACTTTAATTTTCAGGAAAATCATCCATTACCAGACAGACGCAGAATTAATTGACTGAGCCAACCTCCAGCCACATATATTAATTGTAATGTTAATACTAATTACAATTAAATAGATAACCGCATGAACTTTACTCAACTCATCAAAATATCATGATATCTGAAGAAAACATTTTCCAAAATAATCCGGCTTGTTTAGTCAATATACAGTCTTAATTATCAAGCAGTGTATGATGGAGCTCGCTGATGAATCAGTGTGATATCTTATCTTGAAACTTGATACTGTTTTGTGTGAGCTGTGGAGTTGATGACTTACACAAAAACAAATACAATCCAATAAAATAAGACAATTTAGATACCTTCGCTCTTTTACTGTTTTTTTGATTCACGTTATGATATACTGAGTTTTTCATTCATGTCTGTGTATAATATTTTATTCCGAGTTGATCCTCTGTTTCACTGCAGCTGCAGTCCCTAGCACAGCACGCTGAATCATATTTGTCGTTAAGTGAGGTTTAAAAAGATAAATTACCAAAGTCATTCGGTACTCTTCATTGCGAACTTGCGCTTTACACGTTGTGCGAACCCTTGATCTTTAAGTCCTAATTTATAGGAACCAAGCGATTTCTTCCAAAGAATTGCGACTTAACGTACTTCTAAGGGACTTAAGAACAAATACTCGTACTTTATGTTGAAAATGGGTTCCAAATATTGTATGTATGGGATGGTTGGACTGCCGGGTCAGGATTTATTCCCAAAATCGAAAGTACGATTAACCGGCGTAGATATAAGAAAGGCAGAGAACCATCGTGATAGCGGAACCTCTTCTCCAGGGAATCTACGATTCCTTCCTTGACGGCCATCAGAGATTCGACAATTTTCGTCGCGGTCAGGTTGTCATCCCATGCTAAAGCTTACAGCCAATCTAGTCGTTAATACAACCATCTTGGGATACCGTGTAAACGCATTTCAGTGTGTTCCAGACACCCAACGACTCAGCAGATAAATTAAAACTACGTCATTCACTGTCCATACCTGCTTAACCGTGGAGAATTCATGGGCTGAAAAAGCAGTGAAATTACAACATAACTGTAAGGTAAGGTTTATACTGTCCAAACAAAACCAAAACGAGTTTTTCATTTCCATATTGGTGACAAATTTTGTGAAATCCTCCTCAAGTTCTATTGTTTGGACAGTATGACCTTACCCTATGGTTACGTTGTCGAATTACTGCTTTTTCAGCGCATGGTTTTTCCACGGTTAAGCTGGCATGGACAGTGGGACCAAATACCACGCGAAGAAACAACCATTCATAGTAGAATGAAGAAGTATGGGGCTAGCAGGATATGAACCGGAGACGGCGAACTCATGAAATAAGCCAGAAGTTCAGTACACCGCGCCGTATAATACCTTCGTACCCACTTCTTCATTAAACTCAACTGTGGTACAGTTTCTTGGACCACGCTATAAGTTTCTCACTTACTTACGGAGCGTGTTACCACAACTTGATATTTGAGACATTGCTTTTCCCATTTGATTTCCTACCAGAAATGAGATGATGCTTCGGACGGAACAAAATAGTGAATGATTTCAGAATGATGACCGTATATAAAGAAAGTTCAATATTTCGCCATGTGTGGTTGTTGACTTTGGACACCATCTTTATGAAGGAAAAAATGAACCCTCTCATGGAAAGAAAGATGTTTTTGGATGTGCAGGATTTGTTAGACTACGACTGCATTGCAATGCGGTAGTTTTCAACTGATGGAGGACAATCGATTTTGCGATCTCATTCTCTTTCTAAACCAACCTTCTACGTCTCAAAATAATAGTGTCATATGCCCGCCCTTGTTAACTTACCCCTTTTTGTGTGTCCCCTACGCGTACTCTCTCATTTAATTCATTTCACGCCCCATCATGATCAAATTGACTGCTCCTCTTGTTTGCTTTTGCCCTCTAAAGGGACATGAACTGAATTTGTAGCCCTTCCTGATTCCACACGATTGGATGTTGTGGGAGACGAACAATCGAAACCAAAGTCTTTGTATTTGAACATTATAATGCTAAGCTGGATTTGGGAGAATTTCATGAAAATGCAAATACTTTTCTCTTATCTAACCTCGGGCTACAATTTGGAATTTGCACCGAGTAAGTACTTAAAGTTCTCACTTCGTTCGTGGCTTGCCTTGGAATTGAATTTGAATATGTCATTGTGCAAAAGTTAACTTATAGAGGGATTTACCTCGGATCTGTCTAGGACCTATGCGTATCAGATATTTCAGATATTATGCAACCTTAAAACAAAAAAGTGCAACCATTGTAAGTTCATAGATCGTTTAATCCTTCGAGCTTGTGGTCAGCGAACAACATCATTTGGCCTTAGAGAACATACCTTAGTATACCATAATGATCTAGCGAAGAATGATTGATCCAAATTGTACATTCTTCGTGTTACCGTTCAACGGGAATATTGGTATACTGGTCATTGTCTTTACATTTGTAATTATATGCTTTGTGTTAGTTTGATAATACGTTAAATTAGTTAAGAAGTCGGAATCACCGACACCTATTGATAAATCAATTTACATTCTTTACCGTTGTTTTGTGGGCTATGAAGATGATGACTTAAATACACAAGTATTCAATCGAATTCTTTATATAGAAAGAAAATTTAATTGAAAACAGCAATTACGAGACTATATCTTACAGAGGGATTGAA
This sequence comes from Protaphorura glebata, assembly GCA_034694305.1. Classification (NCBI taxonomy): domain Eukaryota; kingdom Metazoa; phylum Arthropoda; class Collembola; order Poduromorpha; family Onychiuridae; genus Protaphorura; species Protaphorura glebata. The sequence continues at coordinate 4,995 of JAQFYE010006335.1, forward strand.
CCCTCAACAGAATAGCCTATTTTACAAACCAGCCCAACCCGCAGGTGAATGTTTACGTATCGTATCATGGACAGACAGACAGTGGGACCGCAGCAGCCCGAAGGTGGTGTAAAAAGAATAAATGGTTGATACGAAAGTAACGTATAGTATGTTTCTGAAGCTAAAGCCAGGCAAATTCAGATCAATGTACTAAATGATAGACTATCTCCATTCAAAGTGCAAGAAAGGCACACAAGAAGGCAATCGAGGGCGGTGATAAAAAACGTTAAGAAAACACGAACACAGGTTCAAAAACTAGAATAAGAGGTTTTTCCGAGATCATTACAGCCTTACAAGGATGAAATGAGAGTTCTTTTGGTGTTAGTGTAAATAAGGTTTAAGTAGGTTTGGGTTGAGGAGAAATGAATTCTGCACGATGGAATGACTTTACTATATCTACTACCAACTCAAGACATCACAGAAAATAGTAAAAGAAGAAGTCGTCGACGTTAGGCATTAAACGGTAATTCATGAAGTTCGGAGTTGTAGTTTCACATGAAGTAAGTTTGTTTGAATTGAAAACAAGATTTAGCTCTCCTTTCCTCACACCCCTTGTTTTCTCTCAATACAAAGACCCGAAGAGATGAGGGCTTTTGAGTCAGCATTTTCGGAGCCAATCCTATTCCGCCATATCTTATACGGAAGTCTAACGTCTCCCTTTATTACTTCCCCCGGACGGACTGGAATTTAAGATCTAATAATCAGAAAGGCCATGCCAGACCCTAAGAAATTGCTAGGGCATGTTGAAATGGAAATCACCCGGGTATCTCAGACCGCACGCAAAGATATACATATCTTTCCGGAACTTCATTGCACTTGCCCTGCGACTGTACGTACGCTGTTCCATGGATTTACAGTATATTTGACCGCCGAGCAGGCCAAAAATACGCTTAATTTTGTTAGTTTTGTCTTTGTTTCATCCCTTCTCAATGAGCAGTGCGTGACTCAAATGACTCCACAGAGTTGGCCACCAATGCCCAAATATCAACACAATACACAATAATTCTTCGAACTCCATTAACATCATCAATACGCTGAATCCACCAAAAGTTGTTAGTCCCTTTAAGCATTAGAGTTTGTTTGTTTGCTTGTTTCTTTATTAATGTGTTTTATCAACAGAGTCAAACATACAAGTATGCGATTAGGCAGAGTAACGATTAGCGCCATATTATGGAGTTTTCAAAAGGTGTTGGACCTTTCTATATTTTATTTTTATTTATTTAGACGTATTTCAAATCAGAGAACTGTATAAAGATGTTCGTCAATACAGACCCTAATTCATAGATACTTAACTACTATAACATATCCTAAATAACCTAAGATTAACCTAACCCTTAATCTAAAGGGAAGACATACTCATGGTCAGATTGAACTAAAGCTTGCATGTTCAGATTTTTCATAAAATTATACTTTGACAGTCCATCCATAAAATTCCAAAATTTTGAACTAGTCATAACTCTTTTGAATTTCATTAACCCCGGCACAACTTGTATTTAAAAAAAATATAGACTACTATTTGTAATTTAAAAAGCCTTGATAAGGACTCCTTCCTCGGTCTCCACATATAATAATGGTCATATTGATATGACTTTGAGAATTCCTATTAACGAATTACTGTTTGTCTATGTGTCCTCTATCTCCTCAAAAACTACTGGACCAACCCGCATGAATGATACCTTAACAACTTCAGGAGACCCGTGCAGTGCATAGGTTATGTCAAAAGTTGATGTGACCCTTGACCTCTGACATGTCCTGATATTTGTGTATGTGCGTGTCCTTCTATGAAACCGCTGGACCGATTTGGGTGCATAATACATACCTTAAACTTTTCAGGAGGAGATCCTTGCACAGAGTATAGGCTATATCGGTTGTTGTTCTGACCTTTGGCCCTTGAGCTGGTCATTTGACCTCTGAGAGAACACTTTCAATATGGCCGAGTGACATATCGATTCGAAAGGAATGCCAGGGGGATTCAGAAAATACAAAACATGTTGACCATTCGACGTCGGCCTCTGACCTGGACAGGTGAACTATTTACAAATATGTTTCATTACGTCCAGGTGGCACGCCATTCTTAAGAGATACTTATGTACATTTGTATAGGTTGTGCCATATGTTGATCCGACCTTCGACTTCTTCCGTATGTCTTCTCTATTTCCTTCTAAACTACCGGACCAATTTCCTTGAGTGACAGCTTAAAATTTTCAGGAGACCAATGACCATAATGAAATATATGATACAAGCTCAAACGATAACGAGATCAAAATTTACGGATGTCATACAACAGATCTTCAAAAGAAGATTAACAATCGCAATATGGTAACAATATTTATAAAAAAGACAACTAAAATTCACTTTCTTGAATTTCATTTCCCAGGGAATTCACTAATTTGGTCCCCTTATAAAAGGAACCTTTCTGCGGAGATTTACGACAGTTTTGAACTCTTCAAGTTTTGAGTATTTAATTGTTCACAGCTTTAAAAGTTCCATAATTCTTATTGAGGTATAAACAAAAGCAATAATGAAAATATATGACAAGTCAGATACAACTTTGGTGGGTAGTCCAATTCTTCGTTTGTAATGACGTAATCAAATACGCAAAATTTGAATACGTAAAAAATGTATATGGACTACGAAAACATGTTATGTGTAAGGTGCAATATTAAAGGGCCATTAAACCCGGTCGCCATCAGTGACTGCCATTTCTTTCATTTCTATTTTCAATTTCATTTTGCCAAGTGCCAAAGGAGAGTGACATATTACTTCATGTCAGCTAATCCTTTCTTATTAACATTTCATTGAATGAAGGGACTTTAAGTAGTAAAGGCATTCTTGGCAATTCAACACTTTAACGTTTGTAACTTAAAAGTTGCTACGTGTTCCCTATTCCACTGTAGAAAGAAAGAAATGAATGCATCATTTTTACCTCGTTATTGAGCTGTCCATCAAATATCAAACCCTTTCAACTCACATTCAATTCCAGTAGCCGAAGGAATATGCACAATACTTAATTTAATCACTTTCGCGTGTTGTGAGGTTTCCTTTTATAACATCAACATTAACAAGACGTACGGCATAATAGTCTAGGTTTGATCAAAATGGTCAAAACCTAATACGGAATATAAAGAATACGGCATAGGACATATTTTGGTGTATCTTGGAATTGAATTAATACAATGATATCAAACCATTGAGTCGAAATGTACACAAATAACAAATGAGTCCATTTATTGACAATTGCCGATCAGTTCTGATCAAACATCACTGCAAAATACTTAGCTCCATGAATATGCAATATATATGGCAATACGAAAACGGGGACACCGCTAGTGGTGGAAATGAATCCACTAAACTAACTACCATGGGTGCGCGAGGGATCAAACCCTCTCCACGTTTCAAAAACATTGGCGGCCTGCACCGCTTGTGCCGATACATTGTCCGGTAATCGGCTAAAAGTGCCGAGATACAGTAGGGTTTGGCAATACGCGTCCGGTATATCTTTTCGACCAATATCTGGCAACCTCTACCAGTAAATTAAAGACATAATTCGGATTACACATTCGTCATATTTTATTGTTCTGCAGAATCCAGAATCCCGTTGGTTTATCGTTCTACGAAGCCCTGAAAGCATTCAGTTTCAATTTTTCAATTTTGCCCTCAATTTCTACACATAGCACCACACTTTGGCAACTAAATACTTTTATTAAAAATAAAAATTGACAGTTGTTTCTCCACAAAAGCACAATGGATTGGAAGAACCCTCTTACAATTAGAGTTACTACATCTTTGAAGACAGGATCTGTCCATACGTCTACTGCCATACGGTATCGTACGGTGTGTAAGACATGACACGATAATGTTCTTTTTGAGTCCGTGGGAAAAAACTTTTATAAGCATCACCCTTTTTCAGAAAGAAATCTCTGTTGAAAAGCAGCCTTTCATGTAATTAGGATTCATGACAAATATAAATGAATATAAGCCACGCACAGTAAATTGAACGAAGAACGTGAATAGGAGGGGAAAAAATTCAAGCGGAAACAGCTCATCTCGTTTTGTCCCAAACACTTGTCACACAATTAGAAGCTCAAATAATTTTCTCATTAGGGAAACATTTTAAATGGAAAAATTCTAAGAGCTGCTACACGATTAACCACTTTAAACTGTGAGTTTCACAAACAATCAACTATAATATGCAAAAATGTACAGGGTGACCCGTAACTTTCCAATCCTCCCTGAGTTCCCATAAAGTCAAAGAGATATACATTTTTTTAGAAAATCTTAAGGAGGATTCAGCTTGCCGTTGCATTTCAAAATTAAATTTCGAAAGCTTTACAAAATTTCGGATTAAATTCTTTTTAAAATATATATCTCAGTCCTTCCTTAAAAGGCTCACATCGGTTGGACAATTAATGGAGAAAGGTCAGTTAAGTACCACCCTATAAGGGTGAGTTATGCTCCAACTTCTAGACACCTAGTGGACGACGTGGCTGATGAGGAATTTACTTAATTAGTAATATTCAATCAAATTTTCAATTTTGAACATGAAAGCTTTCCTTGACATTTCCGGACTACATGTTCCCTGTGTTTTTTGCTTGAAATGTGTTTTCAGCTCCAGCACGGAGTTTGGTTTGTCCAGGATTGGCGTAAAGGAAGACGACTGGTTGGTTATCTGTTTTGCTTCGTCGTATTTCTCCTCCTGTGAAATTCCGGAATTACGTGCCCCGTCTTCTAAGGAATGCTGAAGTTGATGAGGGCAGAATTTCGGAGAATTTGAATTTTTATGATGAAGACGGGAACTGCTGCTGCTGTTTGTTTTGGCACCGTGTTGCATTAAAGTATGCCTAGGTCTTCGCTTTCGTCGCCGATAATTTCCATACTCAAACATGTCCATGTATTTAGAGTCAAGTGTCCAATAATTTCCTTTACCGGGTTGACCTAATGCAGAATCAAAACTCAATGTATCAATCGCTCAGACTTTGATTCAAAATCGAGACAGCGCGAAATGCTTAGTTTGTTTGAAGTGTCCTTTGTTCTACTCACTCATTTCAAGTCTTTCTCGACTTCAACATTGTTCGAACTTTAATTCTTACCGTTTCAATTATTTTGAATTAAAATAAAGGCACTTTTAAGAGCCAGTAGTTAGTGAATCTGTTTCTCGTGATGGAAGGGTCAAATGTTGATGACACCAAAGTCATCTCTTTACGAGTTCCGTTTGACCTCAACTCTGAGGACATTACCAGAATCATGGCAAGGAAGAAAGATGGAGAAGAACAAGAAATTGTGTTCAAAGTAGAGGTAAAGATTAATAAAAATTTAATTATTATTCCGAATTTTCATCTGGTGACCTACAGAGAACGTAATTTATCCTTTTGATGAAACACTGAACCAGTTTAATTAATTATTCAGGGACTTTCACTTTCTCGTGGACGGAAAAGAGTTGCAATTGAAGCTTTAGGACGAGCGCCCGATGATGCAGATGTCATTGTTCCTGTCCCGGATCAGGTCATAGGTCCTTGGGTCAAACTTGTGGACCAATGACAGTGGGATACCAGCGATCCAGTTCGCCATTATTCCCCGAATCGTAAGCAATTGACTAGAACAGGGTGTATCACATGCAATTGACTAGAAAAGGGTGTATCACATGCAATTGACTAGAACAGGGTGTATCACATGCAATTGACTAGAACAGGGTGTATCACATGCGATTGACTAGAACAGGGTGTATCACATGCAATTGACTAGAAAAGGGTGTATCACATGCAATTGACTAGAAAAGGGTGTATCACATGCAATTGACTAGAACAGGGTGTATCACATGCAATTGACTAGAACAGGGTGTATCACATGCAATTGACTAGAAAAGGGTGTATCACATGCAAT
>JAQFYE010006336.1:0-10911 GCA_034694305.1 Protaphorura glebata
AAGAGCGGGAAAAACGGCCGCCCAAATCCTTCGCGCCGGCGGCCATTGAAAACCACAAATCAAACGAACAGACAGTAAATTTCAATAGAGCACTCAGCCACCCATCTCCCTCTGGTGGTGACTTTGAAGTTCTTTTCTCAGGAACCGCGAAAGAGTTCGCTCGGACGATTTTGCATTTTGAAGACTTGAAAAGAAAAGAAAATCGGTTTGGCATTTGGAATTTGGAATTTCGGTGAGAAATATTTCAGCAGAATTTAGACTGTTCGGTGGCCATTGCACTCTGGAAATCTCTGTTTTACGTTGTCAGGAAGTGTAAGTACATAAAATACACCATAATATTAGTAAAAATCATGCTTTTCTTATTTGAAGAAATCTAGAAATCGTAATTTATATCCTGGTCCTGCATGTGCTTAACTTTAGCAGTGATGCTGGACCAAAACCGTGAACATAGAATATTCGGAGAACCGTGAGTACCAAATGTAGCCTGCAAAGTCGGATAGTTAGTTTAACTGCGGCCCAGTTCCTGTCTGTAATGCAATTATTGATATCAACTATAAAATTACAGAATGTTTAGTACGTGCTCCGTTCCGTAGTCGAATACTCCACGATCGATTGTGATACTGATTGTGTAATTTCAAAACTACCGAATACTGAATGTTCGGTTTCGTCATTTAGATCGTGACCGACTGCCGAGTACTGGATTCCTGGACATATTTCTATTCAGATTCCGTTTTGAACGAAGACCATTTAATTTAATACGTAGATTATATTGTTCATCCTTTCAGCGCCCACGATTATAAAATGTCTGAGTCTGAACAGTTTGAAGATCAAGGTTGGCCGGAATCGAGTTTTGAATCCCTACCCGTGGAAGTAAGTTCTTTACTCAAATTGGGGACATATCGTATCCTTTCAAGTCCGCTGTGCAATGGCTATCGCCGGTGACCTCTGACTTCAGTTCATATACACTTTGTCTTGGGATTCCGTTTAACCTGCCCCAGCGTGTCGGATAGCACTGCAATACGGCAGCACACTTGCTCTTACGAATTTTGACTGACGTCGAAATTCTGTTGCATTTTGTGAATACATTTATTTCACAGTTGTTTCCGTTGCAGGTGCTGGTGAAAATTCTATGTTTGGCCAACCTGGAGACAAAGAAAATTGAACGGCTTGTGTGCAAGCGTTGGCTCTGCATTATCGACGAGCGGCTTTGTTTCGTCGTCAAAAGTATCCCCAATCAAGACTGTCTGGACGGGATCTTTACTACAACAAAGGAGTTGCAATTGGTTCAGGCCTCACTTTTGGACTATAACTACAAATTACCGTCAGCAACTACTTCGCGGAATCCAGCTCCACGAATCCGGAAACTCATAATTGGAGACGGAAATTCTGAAAAAGCAGTCATGTATTTCCTAAAACACTTTTCCAGCAATGTTTACTACACAAAGATTCAGAGAGAAGGTATCGCCGGAAGCGATATGATCCGAGGATTCCAGTCCGTCATTCCGAAAATTGATTGGGGAACTATGAGAAAGCTCAGTCTAGATGTAAGGATTGAAATCCCGGATTCTGGGTCATAAACACTTCCTATGTTCCGCGATACTCAACGGTTTTCCGAAAGGCATGATGATCCAGAAAGCGCCAGATCGCCAGAAAGAGAAAGACCGAAAATTCAGAATTTAAAAAATCCAAACTCAAAATAAATTGGCTACCGGGTTCTGTCTGGGTAGAGGTTTGACTGGTTTGGCACTGAGTATTCGTACTTTTTCTTTCTTGTCCACCATGACGTTCGAAAACTGTTAATCGCAGAAGATAGAGTTTTGAATCTTTACGAATTGCGAATTTACAAAATTGGGACGTTGTATCTGTATCTTTTCAGGTCCAGAAGTGTGACTGTTCTCATGCAAAATTTGCATTTAGAAATACGAAGTCGCTTCTTAAATTGGCAACAATTCCGAACCTAGTTCATTTCAAATTCGGTGTTATTCATCACTTTCCGAACCACTCCAGCGAGTTGACAGATCTGTGCGTTGAATTGTGCAACTTCTTTGCTCGGCACAAGACTGCGTTAAAGAAAACTAAAGTTTCCTTCAATACTACATATACACCTCCGGACATTTCGAAACAAATCAGTTTTCTCCGCCAGCAGTTAAAATTGGAAGAATTCAACTTCATAGTAGTCAACCGTGGGTTAAAACAGACCAAGGGAAGCGAATTGGGAGTTATTGGTAAGAGACAGCTTATGTCCAGATACTATTTAAGGTACGTAGTGGTAATAAGAGTGACTAATCTACTAATCAGTGGAGCATCCAAAGATGGAAGGTATTCTTATGAATAGTAGGAGGGCAGGACGACAAAATTCAGGCGATTGTTCAAAATTCTCTACGTACTAATAAATTATTTTCAGACTCTGACTCGGAGAATACTACGGCTTTCTGTGCACGTTATAAGAATAATGAATCAACTATTTATACAGGTATGGCTATGATGGCTGGTGCGAGGAAGCTGAAAACATTTTCTTATGTTGAAATCAAGGAGAAGTCTTCGTCCTCGTCCCAAATTCCAACTCTGGCGTCCGAACTGGGAAAAGTTTTAGAACTGAACGGACCAACGCTAACTTTTTTGGAGCTTGGATTAGCTACAATCAAATCGAATTGGTTGACAACCTGCACCCAACTGAAAATATTAAACTTTGAGGGTGTCAAGTTCTTCCAACCTTATCTGAATAGCACTCAAACTTTGAACCTGAAGTCAGTGACCGAATTCCAGTTTGGGTACGGAACGTTGACCACTCCTATCGTCACCTGGATTACAGAGAATTTATCAAATTTGACCTTGCTGACTTTGGTGAGGTCGAATATGGACACTGATATGTTGAGAAGCCTTTTAAATTTGCAATTTCTCCGTAAGATCGTGTTGTCGAAATTTATTTATGATTCCGCGATAAACTTGGTGAAAGATCATTGTGACAAGACGGACGGTCTTGAAATACAAATGCCTGTAAACCATTGCCCTTGTCATCGTAAAACAGTAATTACCATCCAAGAAAATTGAACAGTTCAACTGATTCTTCTACCAAATAAAAACTAAAGGCTTCTTTTTGTGCATTCGTCGGACGTACAGGAATAATAAGTATGACTAGTGGTAGTCCGTCGAATTCTTATTTGTGGATTTATCGGTGAACATTTTCATTTTATATTCGAGTTGTCTGGCATTTGTGGCCACTTTATTGCTCAACTAGATAGTCTTCTTAAAACAATTTATTGGAAAGCTGCCATTTCTCCTCTATTAATTGAAACATTTTCGTAAGATACCGTGTCAGAATTAGCTTCTACGAACAGATCGATATTTTTGGATCGAAAATTTGGGAAGCCAAGTTTACATCTCTATCTAAAGAATAGAAGCTCTTCGGATGCATCACATCCAAATATGGCTAGAATACTGACAATTTGTAGGATGTGGGAATTGCAATTCTTTTCTGACAACTTTTAATCGATAGTAATCCAGAAACAATGTTTTATCTCAGAGAATTGTTGAAACCTGAAAAATTATTGCTGGATATTCAATTAGTACTTATTGTCGAGACTGGAGACGAAATTTTCGAAAAAATAAAAGTCGATATCTGTTTCTAGAATTGCATATGTACTTTTACTACAGCCAGCTTCTACTGCACATGTACTAAAAGGCAAGAAAAGCTCAAATTCAACAATAAAGTAATATACAGAAAACCATAAGCATTTAGAAGTGATTGTATCCACCATTCATGCTAATATCCATTTTCCCCAAAATTGTTGGTTCATCCTTTGAAAATGTGCTTGACCTTCCAATTTCCGCCAGAGTTCTCATTTTAGGTTCCCCACTTGACCCAGATGTGTCCATTTCAATACTAGATTTCGTCATCAATCCATCTGACGTGGTCGCACAAGCCCCAAAAACAAAATCCGACATCCCATGTTGACCCATTCCAGTTTCTGGTTCAGACATCCGGACACTGTGTCTTGCCTGTGGGGCTGGGGCCTGTTTAATACCTCCAGCTAATCTCGTGTTTGCCAAAAGCGTATTCCCAGTTTTTCGCACATTTGAAGAAGTGACCGTTGAAGTCCTAGTTTGCCTAGTTGTTGCTTTCGGTATCGGTAACGGTGACGAGGGTTTGGCAGCTCGTTCCGACGAAGTTGCTTTTAATGACGAAGCATAATATCTCGAAGGTTGTGACAAATTCGGAGTTCTTGGCGTCGCCTGTTGAGTTGCTGCTGGCGTAGCCGTTGTTCCAAGTGAACTTTGACGGCAATACGAAGAATTCATTGTAGCAGTCCCGGATGAAACGGAATTTGACCTGGAGCCTCTGAGCTGAATATGAGGTCTTGAGACAGCTTTAGCTTTTTCAGAATTTGTTAGGAATTGAGGTTTGGCTGGTTGTGGAGGTGGCGGTTGTTGCTGTTGCTGTTGCTTCTGAATTCTAGATGTTTTCGTGACTGGTGGAAATTGTTGGTTAGCTCTTGAAGGGGTCATCGGTGTTTGAACTGTTGGGCGTGAAAGTGTGGAAGATGTTGATGCGCCTCTAGATGAAGTTTCAAATGATTTTTCACGCTCACGATTACGCAAGGCGGTGGGTTGTGCATGTTGAGGAACTTGGACTTGACGAGAATTATTGGGGGGATTCGGATTGGCTGAGAGTGAAACTGGCATTCTGGCAGCCATCGGGCTGCCGGACATAGTTACCGGCGCTGCCCGCGTAACATTTGTGACCTTCCGCTCACTGTAAACGTTTGCATTCCGTTGGACTTGGGAAGATGGCATAGGGCGGACGGAGGCCACAGACTTCATTTGTCGGGAGTCAGATGTACCGTGACCGTAACTTTCTGGTGATTCCCGTTCAGCTGGAGCCACCGGTTCAATCTCGACTGGCCTGGAAGATGACCTCCGAGAAGACATGGAGCCGGAGGATAATGGGCGGGCTTTATTGCCACCTCCGGAATTTTTGTTGTTTGTCGATTCTCGACTGTCTCGCGATTGCGAATTGGGCTTATTTCCGGGTGTCCCTTTCTGGATTTTATTTCCGTGTTTATCCATCCCAAGGAAACTGGTACTGCAAATACGTTTTCTGACATCCTGACCTAAATATTCCCAATTCTTGGAGAGAACCGAGCGTGATGCATTCGCCATAATAAATTTTTCAACTTCTCGTCGAAGCTCTTTGAGAAAATCCACAAAACTCTGAAATTCATAAAACAAATAAAAAACATAATTGCAATGATGCTGAACCATAACGGGGTATTGGAGAGACAATTTGTGCATCAGGTAAATATGGTTAGAGGATAAGAGGTCAATGGTTAAAACATCAATAGCATAAGTACCGTGGACCACTCAACTTCGTCAATAGTTTCAGTGCCCAATTCGATTAGACGTGACAAGGCTACGTGACTCAAACAAGCCTCGTCTGCTTTCAATAGTAAAATTCCACCGAGAAATGTGCTCTCAATCCGAGAAATGTTCCAAGATTGTCCTTTTCCGAATTGAATGAACCTGTAAAAAATATATTGACATGCAGGTATTTGTGGAAGCAATAAATTGACGTAAATGGGACTTTCTCCCCATTTCTCCCCCTGGAGAAAGTGGTGAAAGTGTGTTTCTTCAATCTAACCGGAATAAATACAAGCCGTGGCTTCTGATCTCCTTTCACTTTCACGGTTGTGTGAAATGGCTTAAAATTATTTAACTCCGTGTAATTAAACCTGTCCTCGCGGCCACCTTTGAAGTTAGACCACCTGGAGGTTTTCGATCGCAGGTTCGTTCCTCAATTGTTACGGGGCGAGCTAGTCAAAACTTTCAGAAGTGTGGAAGTGTCATGTCTCGTTACAAGCCTGTACCATCTGCTACCTGAATAAGACGATCACCTTGCGAAAAAGCCAGGTGATGTGCCTGCTGATCTAGGCTAAACCAGGTTATCCCTTCAGGTTTCGACCAAATTATTGTCGTAGTGTCACGAAAGAAACAGCGTTTGTTCAACCCATTTACCTTTGCGATTGTAAAACTTGACTCAAGTTTTCACCCACGAATTGCACGCAAGCCTCTGAGAGTTGATTGACAACGCTAAAAATAAGTTCAGTCCATCGAACTGTCGGCATTGTGCTCAAAAGTTGATCGCAACCCAGAGTAATGTCCAGGAGATTTTCTGGTGACTTTGATGATAAAAAGAAAAAAAATTGTCAGTTCACTTTATTCAAGGAAGTTTTTTTTGATTTGACACGAACTCAATTTACCAAATGGTTAACGCTGTATCGAAGACATTTTTCGATGAGTTCATCTCCCAAATTAGCAAAGGCTTTCGTCGGCCAAACTCGGACGAAGTGCTTACAAATCCATTTTGTCATTTTGCGATGAAGGTCTTCCATCCCATAGTTGATGGCCAGAGGGAAGCATTCCAGGATTCCAGAAATGCAACCCGTACATGGCTAGAGCAGGCAGATTTTGATTAAGAATTTTAATTCCTGATAATTTGCATTATTATCTCATTGGGAATTGGCTGAGACGTTGCACAAAGTTGGCCGTCATCCTCAGAAAATAACCAGACCGAATTTCTGTACCCATGAGATCATGTCTCAATCCACCCCTTACAGTTTTGAGCTGGTATGAATTGAATTGAATTCTAACAAGATTCATAAAAGCTGATCGAGAAAATCCAGCCTTGTGCAAAATTTCAGATGAATCCGCCATGAATACAGGAAGGAAGTCATGTTTATTGAGGATATTTACCCGGTGAAAATTGTGACAGAATTTAGCACGAATAGTTTGACTAATAACTTCTCGTAAACCCTCCAGTCCCAAAAGGTCAGTCAAACTGGCTAACTCGATCAGGTCAATCGTGTCAGGAATCTCATTCGTTCCACTATAAATGTGGTACATGGTAAACTGGACGACGTTGTAGGAAAATCTGTTCATACAAATAATTGTATTCTATCTATAAGATGACAACGATAATTCGTGTTTACATGGAATTAACACGAAATTACATAAACTTTACTCACTCATCTAAATTAATTGTGTTCCCAGCCCTTTCAACCCAATTCCCACTCAGAATTGCAGCAAAATATTGGGAACGAGATGCAAGAATGCATTTGTGAGCTCGAACCCATCGACCCCTGACGCTGATATTGACGTCCGTATTGATTTCTTCTTGGAACATTCGGAGGAGGTCCATTCCCAGCTTAAAACATGGGCCGCCTTGGCAAATCTCCATTTCTGGGACACAAATAAAATAGAAAACATAAAGATTATTACTTTCATTTTACAAATTAAAATGACGTTGACAGCTCTCTCCAACAAGTCTCCAACTTTTTTTTATTCACAAAGAGAAACTCAATTTTAAATTCAACCCGTGAAGCGTCCAGGCACAATTATGACGTTATAATACAGGCAGGTAAATGTCTGCCTATGCATTCGTTGCAATTTCCGAGTTATTCGAGTGAATTCTCGAAAAGAGATTGTCCAAGACTGTAATCTTATGAAAGTTATGAATATGATCCGACGAAACCTTCATATTAGTGAGTTAGTGACCATTGACATTTTAAACCTCACTTATTTACGAAAGTCAGCCTGATTTCAGTTTGACAAGAAGAGTTCATTTCTTTTGTCAGATTAGCTCAATTATCTTGTCAAGCATCAGTAAGTTTGTGGAAACTTCCTAGTAGGTTTCATAAATTGGACGGATACTACCTGATATTACGCTTCCAGATATTATATTGGCCAATTATATTATAATTAGTATTCAAAATAACTATTCTGATTTTTTGTCAATCATATCAAATACGTGAAAACCTAATCGGAACTGTAACTACGCCTTACCTTCCTGAAGTGCTGTTGTCTCCATTGAACTGAGCAAACTACTTGTGATAATGGAATTTTCCGTTTCATTTGGAACATGCAACGATGCAACGATGATCGATTACTGAGTGACCCTGGATCCTGCCTCTGCAAAATGTTTTCCAGAACGACATTATTTGTCCCAGACTGATGACTCTGACTCACTTCCGGGACAGCCGTTCTCACTTGCTTTTTCATACTAGATGTACATGTATTAGCACATGCCGAATTTTCACATGGGATGCGGTTCATAACTTTTGGACTCGAATATCGAAACTTTCTCTCTGATTCTCGGCCGCTACTATCTGATGAAGTGGACACGATATTCTTGATTGGTTTATTAATTGGGATAGGATTTGAGGTCATTGAGGTCACCTGCTTGCTTTTGTCTTCTTGACTAATATCGACAAACATTGAGAAGATTTTCTTTTTCTCCGCACTCATGATGCTGCTTGATGTCTCAGATGAGTCGTCCAACGGGTCATCCATTTTGACAAAGAAACTCAATGAATTAGAATTTGAGGATTTGGCTTTTTCATTTATAGCCACAGAATCTAAATTCTCCAAGGACAATGAATTAAAGTCAATGACCCATGATTCAGGAGGTTTTTCTCCACTTATTCCAGCAAAACTTTCCGTGAGTGCCATGTCAACTTCAGAAGGGGTTGACATCCGGTTAAAAACGGAAAGCGAATTTCTCTTTTCCGGTGGTGGAAGTCCGGTAAGAGTTAATTCTTCCAAGGAATCAGCAGCCAATGATTCCACTCCAGAAGTATCTCTTGGGAGAATACTCCGATAATTCTGACGATCCATGGCCGAGGAATTGTTGAAATCAAAATCCCTCAAGATTTGGATATTTTGAATATCTGCCATAGTTGTTTGAATGATGTCCGGAAAACTTTTCGAGATTGGGACACGCGGTCGAGGTCTGTCAAAAGTAGCGGTAGGGTTTTTAATAACGTGACCTTGACTTTGCATTTGACCTTCGTAATGGAAATGAATTTTCTCATTATTGGGTGGAGGATATTTCGGGACATTTTCTTCAACGGCAACCGATTTGGGAATATTTATTGGGAATTCTTCTTCTGAAAGTGTGGCCGCATTTATAAAATAAATCGGTTCCGGCTCCGGTTCAGGGTCAACTTTTTGCTCGATCTGACCTTCTTCGTCATCATCATCCACAGGATTTCCATTGTTGTCAAAGAATGAAGAACTCATTTCATCATTTCCTGCATTTTCTTCCCCAAAAACATTTAGATCTTCCACCGCGACCGTGTCCCCAGGTGTATCTAATTGTGCCAAGAGGTCACAGGGAGGTGTCGTCGGAACATCGGTGTCAGGAATTTCTACGGCAGACATCTCCATTTTTGCTTTCAAAACAAGGTCCTCAGAAACGGAGAAACTTTTTTCTCTCCGTCCATTCTGATTCTTGTTAATTATGATGAGATTTAAAGCTGGGTCAGAAATTGACTTACAAAACTCTCGATCCAACTTTTCTTTTCCGGGCTTTTGATTCTTACTGTTGGTCGTCTTTCCTTTAGAATTTATTTTAAAACAAGTTTGTATGAAGGACGCCATCGCGTTCATGGGCACCACCTCTAGTTGTGTCCACCGAGTACAAACTATCACTGATACCGATTTTGAGATTCCCCAAAAATGATATCATCCAAGAACTCGATTTTTTTGTAGAGCACCGCAACTGCAGTTGAAGTGGAAAAGAATACAATAGAATGCAACAACCTAGAGAAAGTATCGATCAAATCGGTACAGCGACAGACAGGGACGAGAATTTCCGGCCCGAATTTTCCCATTGCATTCTCTCCCTGGACGTAAGTTTTGGCGAATGCTCAGAATCGATAAAGTTCCGTCATATTACACTTACGTTGCGCCTGACTCGACCACCCGCATCCGGCATGATTACCAGAAGTACAACAGATCTGTTGGAAAATAAATTGGCGTCTAGGAAAGATCCGGACTGACATTACATTACATTACACAATTCTAACTCCATTAATCTATCGCCAGCTTATTTTCTGTATTCTTTATTGTGTAATCGATTAATCAATGCGAGAAAACGAATGAGAGTCCCGAAAAACTCGTAAAGGTCGACCGCAGAAAAAAATTATATGAAATAAAGTCGTACGCGTAGGTGTAGCGTAAGGGATCCGGATTGAGATAGTGTTTGATGGGCACATTAACTTCATAATTTCATATTTTTGGTCCTTTTGGTAGTGATGGTTAATTATGTGAATGGAACATGATAACATTACGCGCATTACATTTTCACGCACAAATTTACTGAGGAAAACGTAATTAATTAAGTTGGTACTTTCGAAATATAAGTATCAACTGTCCACCTTATATATGACAATAAAAAAGCCATACCTGAAAGAACATAAAAAAGCATCGAATGGAAAAAGACTGATTCCTCATAATTAATCCGATGGCCACTTCATAAAGTCATCAATAATTACGTTAAATACGACATAATTCACGGCAATTCGATGCGGATTACGTATATGCTCTTTTGCATTGGCCTGTGACCAGCATTGTTTGCATTTCGGATTTTAAGGATGATTACTGACTTTGTTCAGAAGGTCAACGACTGAACTGGTACAGAGGTCAAATTAAGACCACGTGACATCCTCTCGTCTGGTTGATTGCCTCAAATTACGTTCTACTGAAGTAATAGGGTGTTGCATCTGAATATATTGAATTGAACTCAATTGAATGTCTTGCAGCAACATAACTTTGTTCATGATTTCGCTCTATCGAATCTGGTGAGAGCATCTTATCTTGCTTATGGCACACTCAGGAGGATTCTGCAGGACGATTATTTACGGTTGTCCGAAAGTTTACACCCGATTCAGCAGAACGGAATCAGCAACAAAGTTAAAGTATACTAGTCTGCCAGTCTCAAAATAATGAATAGGAACTTATGAAAGGATCATTTGGAGAGAGAGAGACAGGGATTTGGAGAGAGAGAGACAGGCAGGTAGGATAGTCGCATGTTTTGAGTGATCCGGTAATTTGTAATTTAAGGTGGGTTACTTG
>JAQFYE010006337.1:0-10910 GCA_034694305.1 Protaphorura glebata
AAGTCATAATGCTCCATAGCCCATACAGTTCAGTATAATAACCAAATTGATTTCCAATGGGTGTTACAATATTCCGAATAAATTAAAGCATGCTGTTTTAAACAACAAATTGTAATCGTGTTAACTAAATTTACAATATCGAAGTGTAGATAGCTTAATAAGCTCAAGAAATAGTAATTTCACTCTCAGCAAAGCAGCGCTGAAACGAAACAAAAAACACACAACCAAAATTTAAAATAAGGTCAACTGGTGACGTAATCCTGTAATGTACGACGAGTGACGTATCATTTAAGATATCAAATATCATCAGGAATCAGTGGTAAGAATTTCAGGTTTTTCTAAAAAATATCCATCCTAACGTTCCCCTCGTGGGTCGACTCAAGTTTTGCATTGGGATTATCCACAAGAGAGTTTTGTATCCGCAATTTCCTTTAGATATACCTATGCAATGAATACATTGAATAATCTTTGAAACACCCTCGAAATTTTCACTGTCAAAGTTTTGACTAAACTTTCGCGTTCCACCGACACCTAAGTTTGGTATAACGGTAGTCTCTGATCGTTAAATTAATTATTATTTTCATGTCAAACTAAAATGTTTTCTTCAATGTTCTCACGATAAACAAAGTACTTTAAAATTTATGTACGATTGAGATTTAACTAAGTACAATTGAGTGCTAATTTTTTAATTGTGGCACTAACATCTATGATTTTTGAATCAGCTGGTATTTTGTGTTGGACCTAAAGTTTGACGTGCAATCACCGAGCAGCGTAAGTAAAAATGTCTCGTCTCTCGGTTTCTTTGCCAAAATTTTATTGTTGATGTGTGACAATTTTGACTCGCCAATAAAATTTGGGCCCGCTCCAGGTATCCACGAAAATAACCGAAACAAACTTGAAAATCCACAGAGAAATAAATCCTGGCGGCCTGAAGTTTGCTGCACCGAAATCACAGGTAGATTGGCACGCAGAATCAGGGAAATCGTCTTAGTTTTTCTACCTTGCCCGTAACATTAATTTCGGTATCGAAGACAAAAATAAACACAAACAAAACGGTTCGTTTACTTGGGGTTACTCGGCACAATTCACCTCCATCCATATTCAACGACAAATTAACGTTATATTGAAATTGATTTTGGATTAGATTAGCTTTGGTAATTACCCACTCTTACAACAATCCACTTGTCAGTCTCACTGACTTATGGTTCGGATTCCATGTCTAAATGACGAAACAGAAGTTGGCAAAAAATATATTTGCCAAGTCACCAATATTTGTATCCCCAAAACGAAGTTCGCAAATTGAAACAAATCGTTTATAGAAGTTGGGAAAACGACGATTGACTTAAATGAACCTGTTCTCGCACACGTCTAAATCTGTGTTTAACACGTCCTGGATATTGTTTAATACAATGAAATCAATTTTCGAAGAGCACGAATGAGATATTACAATCAGGCGCAAACTAGTGTAAGAAATAAGACCTGTTTCTAATTTATAGAAAATGTCTAAGTGTACACTTCTTGAAAAGAGAGTCGATCATTTGTAGTTATTCACAGGTAATTTCATGTTTCAATATAACAAGAAAATCACATTTGATTTCATGTTCATGAAATATTTGAAAGGATTAATAACTAACTAGTGTTTTACACGAGAAAATATGGTGTTAATACGATATTAATTGACATGTTTATATACTCCCCACTCACACTAACAAACTACAGACAACAGACTAAGTCCACATTCTTACAAGCTTACTATTATTGAAGCATCAACCAATCACCAACAGAAACTATAAGCAGGAATGAGTAGGAATACGTGTCCTAGCAGTACGTAGGTGCGTCTCCCTGATTGATGTGTATGAAAGTCCCGACAGCTGGATCTATATGAATATTTACCATATTTCTTCTCATTTCATATTTCCTGAGTGACGTCCTCTCACGCTCAAACAATTCACAAATGCCTTTTGGGACTATGTCGATTTTACATTTAGTTCCGTATACAAAACTGTATATCTCACATATTTTTTAGAAACTCCATTATGAACAGTTGGTCTATGCATTGTGGTTGACTAGTGTTGCTAAGCAAATATGCAGCCAATTATCCGTATATTTTAATAATGCACAAATAATGTCCATTGTGACAAGTCGCAACTTCACCCTTTCACGGCATGCAGATTTAGTTTTCATTTAGTTTATTGGCGTTACCAATAGTTTAGTAGTAGGATCTCTGTCCAATGCAGATAAAACAGGCAAAATTGTCTGCCTCTTTTTGACGGATTCAAATTTTTTCTCCGGTAATATAGAGCCGGCTGTGGCGCTGCCATGGAATTCGAGAATATTTGAAATTTGCCTGCACATCCGCTGGGCACTGGGATTTACTTTGATCGTATTGTACTTCAGAAACACACTTGATATTACTTGTGAAAATAAAGTTAGATAAAGTTTGAGTAACCGTAATAGTCATTCAGTTCTAATTTGTAATTTATCAACAGAACGAATTCTTGACTTTCAGCCCTTAATTGATACGAACACGAACATGATGACTCTTCTCCAGAGAAGTTACTCTAAAAGCCTCATCGACGCAAACAATTAAACATATATCTCAGACACCAGAAACCATGAGAGTATCCAATTGCTGGAGAAATTTTGAAGTGGATCGATTAGGAATTGAACCCGAAACCAGGTGGTCTTAGGAGAAATTTTGAAGCGGATCGATCAGGAATTGAACCCAAAACCAGGTGATCTTAGGACCGATGGTCTCCATTCAGAATGAGCTCTTTTAATGCTTGTGTTTAAAAAAAGTCACTGAAATACTTAGAACACGCGTGTAGATTGGATTTGAAACTGGCAAAACCTGAATTTGCCCAGTCGATCAAAACACCAATAAAAATAAAACGTAACTATATCGCGGATTGGGAAATAAATATAGTGTTATACCGTATTTGTTTAATATACGTTATTTTAAGAATTGAATCAGGATATATTTTAAAATACATTTCAAACTAATTATGTTCATTGTTAAATATATTTTCGTATTCAGTGTGAATTGTTGTAAACAAGTGGACCGTTAAGATCTGCACTAACCTTCCGTTTGTATCGTTGTGCCAACTTTTATTCTAATTTTGGAAAAAACGGTTAGAATAAATCTTACAGTCTGTTTTTCTAACTAGTACAGACCACGACTACAAGTAAAATGAGATATACGATTCGTGGTAAACTTTTGGTGGTCGTCGAATACTCACTTCCTCAACCGATCGGATCCACATCCCAGCCATCTAATAGACCTAAGTGTTGATTAACAATAAAAAATTTCCTGGGTTCCAAAGCCGATCAACGAAAACTCTGTAGCTCGAGGGGGCCTTGGCATCAGATACGCCACTGTCGTGCAGTTCCAGCCTTCGTGTCTTTGGTGG
Organism: Protaphorura glebata; assembly: GCA_034694305.1. Lineage (NCBI taxonomy): Eukaryota > Metazoa > Arthropoda > Collembola > Poduromorpha > Onychiuridae > Protaphorura > Protaphorura glebata. The sequence goes on from JAQFYE010006337.1 coordinate 3,411, forward strand.
TGAGCACTTTCCGAAATGCTCCACCCCTCGTCACCTATTCCCGACCCGTCAGTGTCCGAGGCCCAGGTCGGATGGTCTGCCCTCAGCGAGGATTCCCCCCGCCCGGCATCCCACCACCAACGTGATTGGGAGACACCTATTCTTGACATAATGTCACGCAAGCTACTTGAGCAAGCCACTACCCAACAAGATAGAGCCTGCATTTTGCCTGTTTCAAGAAAAGAGTCAGGTGCTTGGCACAACGTTCTCCCTTGCCCCGCCCTTGGTACTGCGTTGGACAACGACTCGATTCGGGTAGCTGCAGGTCTTCGCCTGGGATCCCCACTCTGCCATCCCCACATGTGCCGCTGTGGCGAAGAGGTGGACCATCTTGGCACCCACGGTCTCAGCTGCCAAAAAAACGCCGGAAGATAAACCCGACACTCCACCCTGAACGATATCATTAGGAGGGCGTGCTCCTCAATCAACGTACCCACTGTTCTAGAGCCCACCGGCATGTTCCGTACAGATGGGAAACGCCCAGACTGCCTGACCCTGATCCCATGGTCCCAAGGAAAATGCATGGTCTGGGACGCGACCTGTGTCGACACTCTGGCCCGCAGCCACTTCTCCCCTTTGTCTACAAACCCCGGAGCGGCAGCCGCAAAAGCGGAGTCTAGAAAAGTCACCCACTATGCGTCATGCCATCCCAGTACTCCTTCCGCCCATTCGCGGTAGACACTTTGCACATTAGGTGAATCTGCCCTTCAACTGGTCAAAGAACTGGGCGGACGTTTGTATGTCATGACTGGTGAATCAAGATCTACTTCTTTTATGACCCAACGCATCAGCCTGGCAATTCAACGTGAGAACTTTTTAGCAACTATTCCACCCTCGCCCATGCTGTCGAAAATAAACTACTTGTGCATTCCCTTCATCTGACTTTCCTGAATTCTAGTCAGCAGTGTGATTCAAAATGTGTGTTTATCCTTCAGTCGTGTACCGCGTATTATAAGCTTAGTATGGTTCCATTTGTAGTGATTTTGTGGTTTGTATATTTGTTTGTTTGTGTGAGCGTACGTTCATTGTTCTATTTGAGAAGGAAATATATTTTAAATCTTTAAGGGTTTATTTATTCTCATTTCAGATTTCTTGCGTGACGCCCATTTACATATTTATACCCATATTTTTGGAAAAAAAAACTTTGAAGCAACATACATGCAATTTTTAATACAAATGTTAACTAACATTCGCCGTATGGTATAATCAGACGTAACAGCGAATTAATTAGTAGACTACTACCATACAAGCCTCATCATTTCGCTGATAATGAATGAAATATTGAATCCCAGTTCTGGCAGTCTTGAGAGTAATAATTTTGCATTAATGTTTACCTTTGTGAATATCTGGGGTTGTTGAATTAAATATTTTAGTGGTAAAATGGTGAAACCTAGAACAAATGAGTGGCGGTATAGACGTCAATGTGGACTTAAGAATTAAGAACATATCTAAAATATTCTGATCCTATTCCCGTGTTTCATTCGCCACACATTAGATTCAAACGGTTTGTTGTCAACTTTTAATGGTCATGAAAAAATGTTAGTGTTTCACTGGGATTAGGTTCAAGTACATTTAAACAGACCGAGCTCAAGTAGTACAAGTTAATTAGTTAAGCACAAATTCTTTGTGTTACCATTGTGAGGCAATCGACGAGATACACGAAGAGGAAACTGCATTTGAGAAAATCTTCACATGAACCATGGCATTCGGAGAGTATAGAACCCCGTGCACAAGAAAAGCGAAGTGCCTACCGCGGCCAGCGCTACTGTCTCTAATTTAATGTGGTTTGAAGAATTTATTTATTGATTGATTGATTTATTTATTCAACTGTCAGACCGATTTCACATACGTGTTCTTTAAGCCACGGGGACAGACTACGCACTACAATACATATTTACACATATTGTCTCGGAGTAAGACAGAAATTAAATAAATCAGTTCTGTAAATTACTTCGTCTTAAATGTAATAGGGGTCATCTCAAGTGTGAAAGTCACGCTGATAAGAGGCCGCTGGTAATGACTGTAGTTCTGACAATACATGTTTGTTTCTTTTTGTTTATTTTAATGTGTTGTTTTCACCACCACCCAGAAAGGTTAAATAATAAAATAAAAAAAAAGAAATGATTGTTTATTTAATTTTTGATTTGGAAACTAAAATTGAAGTTACATTCATGACAGACTAATAAATTAATTGTAATGTTAAAGCAGAGACTCTGCTTATCCGGGTCCGATCAAAAATCCTTTATTAATGGGTGGCTCTGCCCCCCAACCCCCGTCGGGGCTCTACCCCGAACCCTGCTAGGGGGACACTCCGCTCCCCCTAGCCCCCTAGGGCTTGGCCTACCTAACCTAACTGTATGTAAACTGTATAGATTTAACTCATGGACCCGGATAAGCAGAGTCTTACCATTTAATTTACAAAGAGCATTGTCTAACGCGATGTAATCAATTTTACATAAATTTTGTGTTACAATAAAAATGAGATGCATTTTCCAGCAAATTTTATGTGCTTATTATTTGACTCCTTTATTGCGTAGAGGCGAAGCAACATTTTAGATCGTGACATCCTAGTCTCCAGCTAGCCCAAGTATACTCAGGAGAAAGGTTATCTTGTTTATATCGATTCAGGACTTATCAAGAATTCCTTTATTCCTGATAATTTGTTTAAGGAGATTTATCTGCATTAGGTATTTTTCTACTGCTAAGCGTACATTTTATAAACCCGAAGAAAAACTAAATCTCAATTTTGCTAAAAGACTCGACTCCGATTTTTCAGAATGGACATTTATTTTGAGTATTATCGAAAGAAACAAATAAATTACTGTCGGTTCAAAAAACGAAAACCGATAGTTAAAAATGTATTTTTTTTTACAAAACAAAGGAAGTATTAAAAATGTGGAATTTAATCTGTTTACCCGAGTAACAGTTTCAACTACTAAATACCGAAACGACGCACAGGATATTGGAAACGAGATAATATATCGCAAAAGACTTGCAGTTGGGCAACGCATCAGACATTGTCATAGAAAGTATTAGAAAATTATTACACTCAAAAATAACGAAAGAGCTGCATTTATTAAATCATATTCTGTCTAATCTACAGTACACCATTAGCGTACATTGTGAAATACGGCCTGTAGATAAATTGATATATCTCTATACATTTCAGATTTCCTGAGTGACGTCCAAAGACATTCTATCAATTCACAAATTCTTTACAACAGGACATGTAGATTTTACATTAGTTTCATATCCAAATAGTTGGGTTGTGTATTCTGGTTACATTGTGTTTAACATATTGTGCCAATTATCAGAAATGATGCGAACGGCTTTACCCCTGCAAAGTACGAGTTCAAGACTATTCGAATTTTATCTTCACATACGTTGGAATGCCAGTCGAATGTGATAGAGTACAGACTCACTTTTTAGCACTTAGTACTGCAGACAGGCGTGAATGAAGAATTTATCTATTGAACGAATACTTGAGTTCTTATGAGCCGATTATTTTTCTCCAGAGTGATCTGAAAAGATGTGGTAAGATGGAGTATAGTTCAGACAATAAACAACTCATTGTAATATTGAAAACGGTATACAAGGTACAGTAGTCATCAGCTTGGCACTGACAATTGATTCTTCAATTATTGACCTGTTTAGTGAAGTTAAGCTTACAGTCAGGACAGAATAATTAATTAATTGCCATGCAGAAGGAAATAATTCCGCTTGTCTATGGTTTACGTGGTACTATAGGTTATTCCAACGAACATTAACTCTGGCCGTCGAAATTTTTGTAAAATCAATATTTGAATTGTTCTGTCTTACCTGTAATATGAATTTTAGTATCCAGGCAAATAAATATTAAAGACAAACAATGTTACGTTAGTCGGGGACGGTACAGTGTACCTTCAAGTTCTGCGACAAATTCACGTTAAAATAAGATTACTTTTAGTTGAGCTTTGAAGTAGAACCAATTAAGGTGTTCAATAATCCACTCTGACACTCCTCTTGTAAGTGCACTCTGTCGTCGGACGGAGGTAAACCGTATTTCGTGCACGAGTCATTAGAGAGAAACAAGATTGAATTTGTTATTTCAGAACTGGTTCTCCTACACTTATGGACGCCCTATCTCTCCTGTAGAACCAGTTGATGACCTCATCGGTCGAAATGACATTCTGAAGTGTATGCCTCATGTAGTCAATATATTCCGGTTGCGGTGGGAATAGGACCACTTTTTCATGGATTCAAATTCCGTAATATTGTCCCCAATGTTTTTTGTTAGGGGGGCATATCGTTACCTTATGAGGAAATGGTTGTCAAATCTGCCTTATCGAGTTCCGCATACACAAATTTCTAAGAAACTACATTTGGAAGTAGTTGGGTTGTGTATTTAGGCAAAGTTGTGCTGCAAGTATGTGCCAATTATCCGGATATTTTTATAATATACATTATGTCCAATGTCAAGATAGAATCTAAAATCTAGGGTGATTATTCCTAACCCAAACGCACACACGGCACACAGTCTTTGTGTCATTAAGCGCACTTGTTAACAAAGCCGCTTAAATGGTTCGAACACCGTAACCATAAATGCAAGATGAGTCAATTTTGTTAACCAGTTTGGCTTATCTCAAATTTCGAACCATCATAACCAGAACTGGCCCAGTTGATCGAAACACCATTTTGAAACGACCTGTAAAATTTGAAAAAACCTGTAACTATATTGCAGATCTCTAAATGAATATAATTCCATCCTCTAAACGGTTAATGTTCGAAATACTTACGAATACATTCCGAGCTAATTCGTATTTTGATAGATATATTTGCGTATTCAGGGTGAACTGTTGTGAGTAAGAGAACCGTAGTGTTCTGAAAAAGTTAGTGCTTTGAATTTTTAGTAAATGTTGAAGTTTTCATTTTGTCCCAGTGATTGTCATTATTCACCAGTAAATTCGTATTTCAATATTACAATTAGGAAATAATTTTTCTTTCAAATTAAATATTATGAATATTTAATAGCTAATTATCTAATTGCTGCTTAAAGACCTCTTTATTTTCTAATTGTTCACTTGTCACTCCCATTTTGGAATAACGGATGAAATAAAATGAATTAAATATAAAATACGCACATTAATTTTTTTTTACCTTTAGACACAGCCAAATATGAATGCGAGAGAGAATACAGGCAAGACCTACAAGAAGAATGAGATATACATTTCGCTTCATAAACTTGAACACACAGAGATTGTATAAGTTCCCACTTATACAATCTCAAGAAGTTTATGCAATTTATATTGAAACAAATATCATTATTTATACTTTATTCAGATTTCCTGGGCGTCGTACTTGGTAGTTATATCTGAATGGAATAAAACTGACGGGGAAAAAATTTCAAAACTCTCATTCTTTGTTTCTTTACGAAAAAATGTTAGTATAACTAGTACTCATCCTAATCATTTTAATTTCCATATCAAACCAAAATTGGATTTCTTCAATTGTCTCAGGACAAATAAAATTATTTAAAATTAAAATACGATTTCAATTTCACTTTTTTAATTCTTGTTCTGGCAATATTTTTGAGTCAACTTACGTTAGAGTTGTTGAATTTAACTCTTTACGTGATAGTGAAACCTATAAAATTCACATTCGACATTTTCGAACTTTGACTGTATTTGAGTTATCTTCTATTGGACCAAACCGCATCCGACTAGATCGAGGAAACTCCAGTAGAGAGAAACCTCTCTTAAGCTTTGTCATTCGAAGATAATAGTACCATCAATCAACACTATGAAGTTGGAATGACGTTGCTGCCGCGGCCAGTCTTGCTGCATAATTTCTGTCAATTGAAAGCGTTTGTAAAATGGAAGAGATCAGAATCAAAGAAATTAGTGTCGTATAGATTATCGTTTAAAATGTACTAAAAGCGTAAAAAGTCTGGGTGACCCGCGTCTCCTACTAATGAGTGTGTAGCTCTGCCAATCTGTTCTTATTTGTCAAGCGTTAATAGATGTTATGCCAATATCCCTTAATTCGGGTTGTTGAGCTATTTATAAAATATATATTTGAATCACTTAAACGTTCTGCCTGCCTATAACATGAGTTTTAGTATCAAAGCCAAAAGCTAATAAGTCTAACGAAGAATCCCTTACAAGCGTAGAGTAACCACGCCCCTGAAAACAAGGGGAATGGTCATTCTATGCTTTGTCAATTGTAATTTGGACCCGACCAGTTCATTTTCAAGCGTACACACGGTACAACGTACGTACCTCAACATTGAATGACAGACTTGCGGTAAAGTAAAATTATTCTTAGTCGAATTTGGCAGTGTATTGCACTAAATTAATTGTCCATCACACCCATTGTTCGTCCACTTTGACCTATATCTAAATTGGACTGAACTAAACCAGACTCCACTTGCGCAGTTTTGTTTGTTACAATGAAATATAGTATCGTGAAAATGAGCCCTACGACTCCATGTACCTTAATATTTTTATTCCATATTTTTTTTGAATTTCCAATTTATTGTCCTGCAAGACGTGTCTAAACGTTAAACCTTTCTTTCTTAGTTCTATAATAACAAATTTAGTGTTGTCAGTTTCTAGTAAATATGAAATTTTGATTTTATTTTAAGGAAGCGTCATTCACTAGTAATGAAATTCACTTTTCCTTCGAAATAAATATCCTTTCTCTTGGGATGAAGAAAATATAGTAAAATCAGAATATGATTTCATTTTCATTTAATACACGTTGCTCTTCTGGTATATTTGAAAGTAATAGCTAATCAACTAGAATTTGCACCAGAGTGGTGCGAATGGAATTAATGGACTTGGTCATACACATCCCTCGGACAAAAATCATTAAGTTCAGTATTTCTGACGCATCAAAAAATTACAGACAGAAACTACAAGAAAAATGAGATATACACTTCTTAACAGTATTTAGATGCAGTCCTCTGCATAGGCGGATGTACCACTCTCATTTAACAAAGCTTTTTCTCAATTAACATCCTAAGTAGAGCTTATAATATATATTATCATTTCTGATTTCCTGAGTGACGTCCTGTGAGACTCGACGTGGCTAATATGTAGAACTCCATTAAGTTCCGTAAACAAAAATGTATATCTCACTTGTTTCACAGAAACTTTATTTTGGAATAGTTGGGATTTGCATTTAGGTCGTTGGGCTGCAAATGCGCTCCCGATAACTTTGATGATATACATTAAATATCCATTGCTAAGAATTTGACCGCAACCATTTTCCAGTTTATTGATACCTAGGTCCCATATTTTTTATTGACTGTACCCTCGGTAGCAGGAAGAGCCTGTAATGTAGACAAATCTCTTTAAAGTACTCGTTCAATATTGTCTGCTCCTTCCAGATGCATATTCACCCGTATGTTTGTTTGTTTGTTTGTTTTTCTATTAGAGTGTTAACCCCTGCATTCAAACATACAGAGTATGCGTGTTGATT
>JAQFYE010006338.1:0-10909 GCA_034694305.1 Protaphorura glebata
AACCCTCCCATGGTACCCTCCCGTGGAACCCTCCCCGATTTTCGATTTCCACTAATTTGGGGAATCGGGACCTCACAGAAAAATATCGTAATAGAAAAATATTTTAGTGGATTTTGGTAGATCGCTATATAGATAGAAGTTTAATTCCTACATACCACTTTTATAATATTTGTTATATTAAGTACATACAAAATACAAACACATGTAATAAAAAAAATGAGTGCAATGTTGAGGACTTAAAAGTTGCAAGCACACCTTCGGGCACCCCACCTGTGTTTCCATTCTATTCAATTTCATTACCTGACACAAGTTGGAACTAATGGTTTACAACGTCGACCTCCGAAGTCCAATCCCGAAAAAGTTTCTTCGAAATTTTGAATAATGAAAGACAAAAATAAAATTCCACTCGAATATTTTGAAGAAGCAAACTTTCGCGGACCTTGAATGTGCAGTTGGAAAGGCCAGATGGGTCTTGTGTAGCACTCGTAGATGGTTCGGACAGTTTTCGGAGGTCTGAATTCTCTGAATTAACGGGGGCATCAAGAAAATCGAGATTGAAGGTTCTCTCGGATTATTTCAAATGTGTGAAGCGATGGTATCTATAATATCGGCCATATGATGAGGTCATAACTGCACTCATTCCGTAAATATTGACCTTGATCAAATAGAGTATATATATGAAATATCTATCTACACCTTTTTAAAGAAGTCATCCACCAGACGTCCTGTACGACAATTTTTGAGTACAGGGTGTACAAAATTAGCGAACAGAATTTAAACATTCAAAATTGGGCCACGCATTAACTTGAATTAGGGCATTCAACAGTCAACCGTTTTACGAGTCGTGTAGGACAAGGTCGACGTACAGAGCAGATAAGAGATTTAGCATGACCGTAGAACCAGTCTTGCCTTTTTAAACATAATGTTTGCTGGTTCTGACTCCATATTCTTCATAAACTGACCCGTAATTCTTGTTCATATTTGTGCCCCTAGCAGTAAGTCCCAAAAAATCAAAATCATGTGGATAGAGAGCAAGCCCAATTTTCCGAAATCTCAGAAACCAAGAGTACCTCTGACGTAGATTTGGTTTTCCTTATGGCGAAGGTCTCCTGTCGCCGCAGTCACCTTCCCAATTCCCGCCTTTGAAAAATCCGGAAGTACATTAAATAATTTTTATTGGACCACCGCACCCCATACAAATTCCGCGACAAATTGTTTTTATTACACAATTTTCTTTTGACAAGAACGTCTAATTTTTGTCCACATCATAATTAGCAGCGCTTAATTAATAATAATCACCAAGAAGACTTCACGTCAACTACTCGTGAAGTCTTCTTGATAATCACAAATGGTGTGGTATAATATTCACGCAAAAAAGTTTGCGTTCGCCAGGACAATTCAGCGGCGGGGTTCAATGAGACTGAGACTCTCTCAGCCGCCACCGCGACTTTTTTGTATGTATAAACTTGCACATGAAAAATTGAACTTGAACTGACCTTCCTTATAGTTGGACCGGGATTTTGCTATTATTTGCAAGAAAACGTATTATTTTCGTGTTTGGCAGAGTTAAAGCGTCAGTCGGTCAATAGATTTCTTGAGGTGAATGGTGAATCATAAGTTTCTATTCCGAGTTCCAAAATCAAGAAACTGGGAAACTTGTTTTGTAAGTGATTTTTTAATCCTTTTTGATATTTTTACTCATAATTTGTAATTAGATTTATTGGTTAGTTTGTACGTGTAAAAAGTGTACTGTGACAATGTGAGTGAGCAGGAGTAGAGTTATCAGTAGATTCCACTGAATTCACACTGAATTCACAAATTCGGATTAAAAATATTCAACATTAATTCAACTTATAAATCCATCACACACAGTAACAACTTGGTTCAAGTCAGTTCTCAGGTGAGTCGATCAAACGAGACACGACTGCCGAAACTGCCGATGCGATGACATGGTAAAATATCTCCAGTCTGAGTCTACAGTTCTTAATTTCTTACAGATTCTGTAGTATATTTGTTCGTATTTGATTATAGCGATTATTAATTTTTCTCAATTAATCATTGGAATTAAATCGATAAAGTTGAAGCTGTAATTTGACATGACATATTCATGCAACATTTACATTTAATTTGCGAAGGTGATGTATTTTAAATACAGTTTCTTGGGGTAGTCCGATTCTATTCTCCAATATCGTACGTCCCCGTCCACATAAATAAAAATCAATCGACTCGACATGCTAATAGTAGTAATAGTGGCGATAAATACAATTGAATACTACTTAACTTTCTGCCTCGACTCTACCTGGGTTGTGTCCAGACCGTTGCGTTGCTGAAACCGATCGGAAAACCGAAACATCGTGAACTGTACTTTTCTCGAACACTCAATGTGAAACATGGCAAGGGCGTCCACGGCACCACGGCCAACGCCGTTCAATTCCAAATTTATTTTGAATTGAATGATCTAAAGAATTTTTTTTGCAATAACATTCCCCTTAATCGAGTTTTCGGAAACAAATCGTCTTTTCCTGAGACAATTGAGAGAGAAATGTCAGAAATACAGATGGATATCGATATCTGTAATGAAAGGAATTTTAGAACATACGGATGGGCAGCAATGTTGAACCTCACTTCTTGTCGACAATGTAGAATTTTGTTTGCTTGTGTGCTAGGGAAAACCTAGATCTTTGGTCTATTCGAATTAGACCTGTATAATTTAACACCATTCTTCCAAATAAGTAATGGAACTCTTATTTGGCATTACTCAATTAGCGAAAGTACAAAAATGGATTCAAAATACGAAAACCAGAAGTTCATTATCAGATTATATAATAAGTGCTCGAGGACGAACTCACAAGTTGATACAATAGTTATTGACACTCCAATCGGTTCAATGGTATTGATCGCGTGTGGATTCGGACTACATTCCATTCGGCACGAATCCACAACTGTTGATGAAAATTTTACACCAAATCTGAGGTAATTTTTTCGAACTATTATAACGATACGGCGAAGGCCTGTTTCCCCTTACTAAATAATCTTCATTATTTGGTTTTTGATATAGCTCTCTGATGAATGTGCGACGGCACCACCTCAACTCGTCGGATTTAGGAACTGATCCAATAAAACCGATAGAACTGGATTCTGAAAATTCAAATAAGGAAGTTGACATTGATATCGCCAATGTACACTTGAATAAAGCCGTGAAATGGCTCAGGACTTACTTCGGCAACAACGTCGCATCCGGCGACCTGCCCTTAAAAGAAGGAAAACATGAATTTTGTTTCGAACATTCGACGGAGTTCGAGCGCAAGGTCTGGTTGACACTACTTGAACGAACCCACAAGGGGGAAACCATTACTTATCGCCAGTTAGCGGAGAAGTCGGGTTGTCCAAGTAAGGATGCAGCGTACTAAAAGTGCTTCGTCTTTGTTATTTCACCAAGCTGGTACAGAATATTAATTTATTTTCATTTATTTCAGAGGGATCCCGAGCGGTTGGAAGTGCTATGAAGAAAAATCCTATTCTTATTCTTATTCCGTGTCACCGTGTGATTCGATCTGATGGAAGTTTGGGAAATTACAATGGAGGAACTTGTAAAAAGGAATTTCTTCAGAAAATTGAAAAGGACTTCTGCGTGAAAGAAAAATAATTATTTTGTCGCCGACCGGGCCGACCCGATTCATCATACATTCATTTCTCTATCGAAGTTTTAAAACTTTAGTCGACACAGTTTTGAATCTTAGTTTTTGATTATAATTTACTTTTGAGGTATTGATATTGATAATTCTTTGTAAAAGTATCTCCTCACTCACTACGAAGGAAATAAACATAAAATACGGTAACGTAAAACTTGAAAGTTTTTATTATAATTGGAGAAATGGGAGAAACCTTCCAGTTTATTCGTAATTACCAAATCTCTAGCAGTGGCAGCGCTACAGTTGCGAGTCTGCTGGAAAGTGCTAAACACAAACACAAATAGATTAAGTTTTTTATAGACAAAGGGTGATAGAGTTTAATTAGTCATTAATTCATTCTTATTCATATTTCATTCGAACTACTGGATATGTTTTAATATTTTCGTGTCGTTGAATGCTGAGGTCTAGATGTTTTGGGAAAACTCATTACACGTACCCTGAAAATCTAAAAGTTTTCTATTCTAGCAAAGACACCAGGCAGGATCTTCTTTAAAAATCGAAAATTTGGTTCTAGGGATTTGAAGTTTTGGGTCTACTCTGATTGGTTTTAGGTTTGCATTCTGATTATCTGATTGAGGTGTGCGTATGCTTCTTTCGGTAAAACTTGGGTCCAGCTTCAAAGTACCTCATATTACACTTACACTTATGACTCTAGAATTACGCGTAACTGTTAATTACTTAGGATTTAGGATTATTTAGTAATATTACTTAACAACTTACTTTATTTTATTCTATTTAAATAATTTTGTTTTAAGAGCATTTCGAGTTCGGAAACTTAAGTCCACTGGAGCAAAATACTTTCAGAAAAGGCAAATCACAAGTGACAATGGTTCTGCAGGGGATTTGTCGGAAATCTGGAACAAATATTATTGAAGCTTTGCTTGAGTCGCCTATTGGATTGTTGAAATTGAGATCTTGTCAAGTCGGACTCCATTCCATTGAGCACGATGACCAATTCAACCCGAATGACGAGAACTTTACCCCAAACTCGAAGTAAGGTAGTAAGATACGGCGGTAAAGCTTTAAATCGAATAGGCGATTCTTCATAATAATTTTCCCGATTTACAAAATTGTAAATCTTATTGAGAAATGTAATCCGAATGTTATTAACCAGTCTAACTGATTTTAACAGGTGGCACTCAGAAAATTCCAGAGCAAATGATACAACAAATGTACACTTGGATAAGATTATTAATTGGATTCAGTGCTACTTCCGAGCCCCGGAGAAGGTGATGGCCGAAAACGAAGGAAAACATGAGTTCTGTTTTCCAAATTCAACTGAGTTCGAGCAAGAGGTTTTGTTGACACTTTATCAAGATACAAAAATCGGTGATAAGATTTCTTATCGGGAGTTGGCAGAGAAAGTTAATCGCCCAAGTAAGTATTAAAAGATTTCAAATTGTATTGAATTAGATTAATAAATTTTACACCTGTCTAGACGCTTCAAGAGCAGTCGGAACAGTCATGAAGAAAAATCCATTCCCAGTTATCATTCCTTGTCATCGTGTTGTTCGATCTGATGGCAGCATTGGGAATTACAGCGGCGGAAAGCGTAACAAAATCAAAGAATTCCTTCTCAATCATGAGCAGGAAACTCTCGTGCAAAAATAATTTTGTTGTCCATCACGAATACTAAAGGATAATCTGCTTAGGCCACTCGCCGTGTGTGTCAGACAAATGCGACTTAAATAAAACATTCATTCCACGATTCATTTTCTTTAATTCACTCTTAAAATTATCATTTAGAAACAAAAATATAATTAACATAATCGGGCTTACAATTTATAAATTAGTTGTCACCAAATTAACATTCGTAGATCGCACTACTAATTAAATATAGAGATTAACTTTAGTTGTTGAGTTATTGCAATCAAAAAACCAGATAAAGATTTTGTCAATTGATGAATATCAAGAATCTTGAATCAATTATTTTTACATCAACATATTCAGAGTAGTATCTTAGAATTCGGGGTATGGAAGGAAGCATTTAGAAATGTTTACCCAGAGCAGAACATGTTTTGGAAAGCACCAGTTAATGAATGTCACTCGAAAATGGCACTTTACTTAAGTTACAAAAATCAAGTCACTATGTTATGTCATTAAGTACTAAACAAATAATGTCGCACACACGTCAAGCAAGACATCACAAAATAAAATCAGAGTCAACGAAGACGAATTGATTCAAACAATTTCTAGAATTAGACTATTTTTAAACCTATCGTTAACTTTGAGACGATTACGTTGTCATACTGTCATAAATTCAGCTTTGATTACGAACACTGCTCCTAGTTTTGAGTAAATTTTCCAATAACCATGATTCTAAGAATTAGTTTTGTTAACTGCCACTGGCAGTAAAGGCAATGATTTTACAACTTGCCTCCTATAAAGCTGAACGAACACAAGTTGTTCCACAACACTTAGGACTATACTGAAAAGTATAAATCTGAATGACTTAAACTTTTCAATTATTTTTCCTGAGACAATGACTGCAGGCGACGTCAATTAATGGTGTAAACTTGAGTGATTGAACTCCAACCTAAGATGTGAGTCCACTTTGGAAACCTACTCATGAATTCTAACATGCTGGGTGATGTCATTTGATCCCCATAAATAAAAAACGTTGAATAGTTTATATCAAGAAGTGGGCTCACGGTGTCTGTAGCATCCTTTCTTTCAAAGTCGAATGTCACTTCAAAATTCTCAAAATCAATTCCGCGACCGTGAAAAATGAAATATGTCGGTCTGTCCTTCCAGAATACAGTTGGCTTTGGAACTTCGGTTGGCAGTGACCATTTAACAAGGTCGTAATTCGGGCCAGGGCTTATCTCTATTGTTAAATGACTAGGTGCCAGGAACGAGAGGGTAATACGTCTTCTGGACTGTGTCAAAAATTCATCATTTGTCATTTCCATTTTGACTCTCTGCTTCAACTCAGATGGAAGACCAGTGGTCTTTGGAATCCATTGCGTCCTCCTGAGAAAATGAATATTTTAGTATTAATAGCGAATCGAATCTTAGGACACTACTTGAAACAAATCCAGTTCAATGGGAATCGATTGTACCGTGCATATATTAAAATACACAAGTGTAGAGAGCTTACTTAACACGCGTAGATACAGGAAAGAAAAACGGCATTGCACAGTAGAGATCTGGACAGTCCAGTGTCGACACGGGAATTGCGCTACTGATTTCAGGAACATTCTCTGTCCATTCAGGTAAATAGTTGGGAACATTTGGATCCATATTAAAAAACCAGTATCCACTGTCGGATTTCTTGACTGTTGTCAGATCACTTTCAAACCAAGTTCTGTCAATGTCCTACAACAGAAAAATTACTTCTCACCGATACCAAAATTCGAAGTACCAGTTTTAAACTTGCCACTTACAACCAGATGCAGCCTCATAGGAGTTTCCACTTGATAAGGAGTCCTCCCAATGCCAAAAACAATGAAAGCAATTACGAGGACGTAGAGTACGGTCGCCGACCGTAGAAAAGATTTTTTGAAGAAAACAAATATCGGGACAATGCCGGTGAATCCCGGAATTGAAATTGCAACCGCTGTTAAAACGGCGACAAAAACGTTAGGATTTGACTCCGAACCTGAGCGTCCCATCATAGGCACGAAAACATCTATAGAGATTAGCGATAAGTAGAACGACATTGCCAGTGGAAATGCCTCTCCAACAAGAACGTAGAAGACAAGACGTCTTTGTGAATCTGTTTGGAAATACACAAATTATAACTTTCTATGCCCAATAACGTCAACAACTTCATTACACGGAAACCACTTGTCATTCAAAAACAATCCACAGAGGTTATCACGAATATTTATATAATACAAGTGTGACGTTGACCGATTTGTCAGCAAGACGTTGGTTCACAGTAAAACAAATTTCAAAAATACTTTGGAAACACCTGCAGGCATATTCTATTTACTGAACCAATGTATGTTTCACTTTCAATCTTCGTGACTTATTAGAAAACAAATATTTCAAATTCGTGACCAGGAAGCCCAAAATGGCAGATCATGAGTATTTCATGAGAAGTGGCTCCCTCGTAGTTCAAACAAAACTGACCTTTCCATAAATATCGGGCAGAAATCCAGCCGAAAACACTGAAGGCAACATTGATGGTAAATGTGAAAGCAGCTCTGGTGAAAAATGTTGTTAATAAAATAAGGAGAGCCAGTGTCGTTTTTGCACCCATCCAACTATGCTCCTCGGCTCCATTCAGTGTAAAAGAGTAGGACAAGACTTGAGCAATTAGCGTCGGAATTCCAAAAATGAGGTAGGCAAGGCTGGGGTATGAGAAGTACGGCATCGTATACTTAAAGGCATTGAGGACAAGTGCAACCGTTATAGCTCCAAAAACACCAGCCAACCAAGCTGCTATAGTCGCCATTACATTTCTAAGTAATTGTGCTTTGTCTCCGCTCACTGTTCGAATTATCAATAAAAATATGATAATTAAGGGAATCCATTAGCTTGACTAATTTACAGAAAATGAAACTTACCCTCACGCCATGCAAGAAAGAGTGTGACGGTAGCTACAAAAACGTTGATGACAATTCCAATCGTTTCTGAGTAAGTGACCATAAACAAGCCAAATACGTCAAAATAAACCATTTTTTCATCTGAAATTGTTATCTGTGAGAAGTCCATCTCTGAAAGAGTTTCAATTATGGCCAATGAATTTGATCCCATATGTTGTAAACTTCCTGGCGGGATTTGATCCATGTCATCCCGACGAGTATGATAAACCCAACCATTCTTGATGAATGCGACATCCAGACCTGGAATTTTGGCGTAATCCCGAAAAATTCTATAGTCAGTATCTGACGGGATGATTCCACTTTGAAATATTTCTTCTCCCATAGCCGAACCGAAGGGATGAGGAGCAACCTTAGCGTATGCTTGAACTATCCAAGCGTTTCCTAAAAGTTGAATGACAATGAATTTTACAAAATTAATGGCACACATTTCAGGATTATTAATCATTTGACTAATATAACTTTAACCAACCTGGTCCGGTCTGAAACAAAATCTCACGTCCGCCAGCCCCACAAGCTTCCATATTAAAAAATGTTCGAAGATTCTTAGACCAAGGGTGACCTTGACCAGGCAATCCTTTCCCCACTGTTCCTTCTATAAAACCGTGAGAACCTTGTAGGCCGTTTTCCTCAGCCCCATTGAACAAAAATATCAATGTGTTCCTCAAAGGTTTCGCTTGCCGACTTAATACTCTCATAACTTCTAACATTGTGACACAACTAATCATGTCGTCACTCGCGCCGGGGCTAACTGGCACAGAGTCGAAGTGGCAGTTGACTAGAACTGAGTTGTTTCCTTTATTTTGGCTGGGCCGATGACCGGGTGCTGCCTCAAATTTAACTGTTAGCAGGGGTACCTTTGGAATAAGGTCGAACTAATTAGAAGTTCCGTTGCAAAATTTCGGGTGGTGGAATAGGTACAATTTTCATTACTTACCGATGCATACGACGAAGTAAAACCGTCCAGAAAAGTAACTAAATTTAAAGCCCCCGTCGACTTGGAAAAATCGATTTGAATGCTGTGCACGGCAGATGCAGTTCTCTGAATTTCTGTTAGAGTTTTCGTAAGTATTTCAACAGCTGCAACGTCATTAGCGTGACTCCCACAGACACGAGGACCCAGTTGGGTCAAAATGGTTAAGTCATTTCTTGCTCGCTCCTCAATAAAACTTAAAGTAAAATTTTAGAACGAAATTTTATGAAAACATTATAAAAATCAAAATAGAAAAATTTTCAATGTCGCCACGAATCGAAGTGAATTACAACGGAACTCACCTTTTAGGATTATTAACTATATCAGCAGTAGTCAATGCCACCGGAAGTCGGCTGTCCATGTATTTAACGAACGAAAATACAATCCCAATAAAAACGACGACCAAGAAAAGATTCAACTGTCGAGGGAAAAGTAGTTTGTCTTGAGGTCGTAAATGACTAGCACGACTTTTCGAGTGTCCGTCAATATCCAATGGAAGCTCATATTCCGAATCGGAATGAAGGAGTCGTCCTCCTCTATATCTTGTTTCCATTTCTCGAAAAACTCTACAAAAAAATAAGAAATTTATAATTTCTTGGAAGAATTTGAACAGATATTAATGATTTTAAGTGCTTTCCTTCAATTATGGATAGACGTGCTCGATATTTGTAATGAATATATCTTCGGATATGATGGTTTTTTTTAAAAACCAATTGAGCTCATTAAGTTATTGAAAACACGTTGAAATGGTCCCCAACCATCATCGACTGTAGGAATTTAATACAAAAACTTTCGAACTTTCGTATCCTCGTTTGTCGAGTTATACCGTTTAAAATGTTTTACGTTGACCCAGTTTTCAAATCGACTGAACTGATTTGAAAACTTGGCAGACAGTAGCAATTCAATGTTGGAGATGTCCAAACTTGGTCACGTTTAATTTCATTGAACTATTCCGTAAACACCATAATTTAAAGGTTTAGCAAAGTGAAATAACTATAATGAAAAAATAGGAATAGTTTATACTATACATTTGCATGTATTCTGGGTGTGAAGCGTCAGTGTTGTAGTAACTCACTTATAACGAACCTTTTAGTTTTAGACAAAAGAATTGATACAGGAAATGCCGCCCACTCGTCGTCATGAAATAAAATATAATTACACTACATGCATTCGAATGCTTTCAAAAACCACATTACATTTATTTTTCCAAAATACTGGCAAATTTTACAATTCATTTTATATTTTGTATAACCATCGTGGGTTGAGAAAATGTATTCGTTATCGTATTTTGTCATAAATGCGGAACCGTTCGAGTCAGAACCGAGAAGAAAATACAAAACGATTTTGATTTTAAAGAATCTCCTGTGTATATGACGCGATGAATGTCATCAATGCGAAGTATAGGTTCAGGACTTCGCAAATTCGAGTTCAAGTGGGCTATTCGAAAATTGAAATTGCCTGGAGTCCTCATCCGTATTAATACAACTCCATCCGTTGATATCAGTCGATCGATCGGTCGAAAAGAACTTATAACTAGTGATTTACACATACCAAATTCGTAATAACATTTTCCACTAAAACCAAAGTCGGTTGAAATGCTGTGGCCAAACACACAACTATGACTATTCTAGTACAAAATAATTGCAAGTCAAGTGTTAAGTTTTATAAACACAATACAAATTCATTTAGTCGTC
>JAQFYE010006339.1:0-10906 GCA_034694305.1 Protaphorura glebata
TATTATTATTATCTTATTTTTCTGAAATGGTGCAGGCAGAAAATGTCCTCGGCGTACTGTGACTTTAAGTTACAATTGTGTGCTGTTATACTCGGTGCTCCGTTGCGTTGTGGACTGTTGTCTTAGTCAGAGTTGTAGTTATCAAGCATGGTCCTCTTGTTTACAACAGTTTATTCTGAAAAGACTGACCAAATAAAAGAAAACTATATATATCCATGCAGACAATTAGAAACCTAGTTCTCAGAGGCCTGAAGGTCTTTGATCCCGAAACTTGGCATACATCTAGGATCTGCATGCGAGCTAGTAGGAAACAAGGAATTCAAGTGAGTCGAGCAGGGATTGAACCCGGATCGCTGTCTGACAATCATTTCCTAATTTCCGCAAATCTTCTCATGTTTCCTAAATGTAAGACAATTTACGAATGTTCGTGCGCTCATTTTTTTTAATTACGACAAGACAATTGTTAAATTTTGTTTAGTTGATGGGGATTTCGATATTTCGGTATCGTGATGATGTAAATGTGGTATTTTGGGGGATTTGGAGAGGGTGGGCCAAAGAATGGACTAAAATGTGCGCAGACGAAGATTGTTGATCTGTAGATGCAGATATTTGGTGTGTCGAATGTACTAGTAACCGGGGATTTTCACTTGGGGCACGTAATATGTGAAAGGAAAGGGGTGTGATCAGGACCAAAACCATTTACCATTCTCACAAGCACTACAACCAATGTTTCTAATAAATTTTTGCATAAACAACATTTTCTTTTCATTTGCATGATGGGAAAAGAGTTTTAAACTCTGATCTCATCAATACAACACATCAGTCCGTCATAGCACTTCCAACAAAAAACATCATGTCCAAATGAACATTTCCAAAAAGAAAGTCTCTCAAATTCAAAAAAAAAAAAACTTCAACACTCAAGGATTTATATAATCCTAATTCCATCGTTTAGTCCCCGGCGAAATCTCTTTAAGTGGCCAAATTGACAAAACATTCTAATCAATAATTAATCTTATCTTGGAAGAAATTATTTACATTCTACATGTTTGTGCCATTTTAATGACCCACCTATAATACAAACTAATTTTTAGGTGCGAGTCAAATTAATCAGTGAAAAGTTTGAGTTGAGAAAGTTAAGAAATAAATAGTTCATAAAATCAAATACTGCGATAAAGCACTGACTGAGAAAAAAAAAACAATTAGGAGAAGACTGACTGATTTTACATAAATACTTGTTAAAATAAAAACAGATAAAAAATGTCTTCCGCGGGATCAAAATCCAATCAAAATAATTATAAGATAGTAGTGGTGGGTGGCGGTGGAGTCGGGAAATCCGCAATTACCTTGCAGTTCATTCAGGTATACACAATTAAAAATTAAACTAATTAATTATCTCTTGGTTTATATAGTGATGTATAAAATATCTAATTGATATTTATCCTTATCAAAGTCCTAGGGTCTTTAACTTAACTCTTTCGATTCGAATTAATACGAATTGCACCGGTATCGCAATAAGTGAAACACCCTTTTTTTAGTCTGTACTTTCGTGTGTAATCCCATGAGCAAGAGCAACCATTCGATAAAGAACAGTTTTGGTAGATGGTAGATGGAAAGGAGTTCTACGGCAAATCAAGTACACAATCTTCCACAACAGACAAATACTGGAAATACGGATTTGTTTATTTTTTGATTTCAAGTTGTAACTCACTGCAGTGCAATGTTTAACTAATTGAAAGTTATTTTTGTACGAAATGGTAAATTGGTCAATGGCGTTAGAAGTTGATGGTAATTCATTCACATTCAGTAGTGGCGGCGATATTACGGTACGTGTATACACAAACACAGCTAAGATAAATGGAATTGGTGTATAAACAAAAGTAATGTGTTATCATTTATTGGTTAATCAAGTGGTAAACAAAGATTAAAGCCCTGCGTTTACATTTCCATTCCATTCAGTCGTGTACGAAGGAATTATGTCGTGTAATTAATAAAGTACGACATGCGGCAGTCCAATCATTACATTCGTCCTTTCCATTTACTCACTGTTATTTTTGTATCATTCTTTTCTAAGTGTACAATTACTTTTTTTGAATTTTTTTTCAGGATTATTTTCTGTGAATTAAACTGACCTATTCTTTGTCTTTCCAATTTTTCAAATTAATAATTGTTTCCGGAAAATGCATCTCAGGTACATTTTTCATCCAAGTGTAATGTTTTAATACAAAATTAAGATATACATTCCACGTGGAATTTAAGATTGGTTCCAAGTAGATGGTATTTGATATTTAATCGTTAGAACATTTCTATCAGAAATGACAATCGGTAATTTTTGAATAATCCCTTGAAAAATTAAATGCCCGTTTGCCGTTGCTTTACTTTTCTTAAAATGCAGATGGTACATAATATAATGCATACTATTGCTTTCGTTTTTAAGATATACTTTTTTGAATACGTCCGAAGCTGGTTCCAACTGTTCTGATTCAAATGAGTCGACTTTGAGTTTGTTTGTACAAGAAAAGTTTTAGAACATTTACATAAAACTAGTAGTTTTATGAGCTATCAATGATAGCGACGCCAACGCTACGTCTGTAGACAAATATTTTTCAACGTCTTATAAGTAAAAAAAGTAAAAGTTTTTGAACCCAATTCTTTCCTTGTTTCTCCAGTTGGGAAATTCTCTCAGCATTGAGCATTTATGGGTCTTCTCTTCTTAAATGGGAGATGGTATCCATTCATCTCTACTTTATCCGTTCAAAAATGTGTAATCTAGTGAAGCAAACTTTCTTCAAAATTGGATTTGATATACAAAGAACTCCCCTCTGGTTTATCCAATTTTGCAAACAAAATTTCAGAAAATCAGTAAAAAATTATAGGAATTCTGTGTGAAATTCATTTTGACGACATTTATTTCCGGTGACCGAAAACATAAAACAAGTAGCTCTTTCAGGATTCGTGTGCTGCGCTGCGCGCTGTAGATCTCTACAAAATGCATATCTCAGGATTTATAGGACTCACCCTGGTCGAGTCGGAGGGGGAGGAAAATGTTATGGAACACCCTGTACTGTAGTTGAGGGAGTGAAAGTAACACTAAACTTGTTGCCCGTGGCTAGTGATACCTTATCATGTATGGAATGTAAGACAATAATCATTTTTTGTTTATCGTCATTAATATGTTGTTCAACACAGTCACCTTACTTATAACAGTTGATTCTGAAAAGTTTGACCAAATAAACCTAGTATCTATCTCTCTATTCCGACTGTCGCCGACTGGCAATAGTACACATAATATCCTGTTATGTTCAGTAACAAAATTCCAAATCTCAGCGACAGCACCCTATTTAGTCTATGACCTTGACCTTGACCTTGACCCTTTCCTTTCAACACACCCATTTATTAGATTGCAATTAGTTGGAGTTATGTTTGTAAGCAAACCCAGGAGCAGATTTCATTTAATTCATATAACATATTTGTCTGGCTCTGATTAAGAGGAAACAACAACTTGTTTTGTTTATTTGTTTCTTTGATTAAAGTGCGTGCGTTGGAATGCATTCACACATACTTTGTTCCTCCACCAAGGTGGGATAAATTAGTCTACTTTGCCCAATGCTTAATTATAGTGACACAGGTACCTGACAGTTAGCATGGAAGATGAAAAGAAAGAGGATTCCATTAATGTGTCATAAAAATAGGAACAGCGTTATGAATCAATAGGATGTCTTTTGGCATTTGATATTTGGTACTATTTTTGGGAAGACTTATTCAATATAAAAATCCCATTATTGTACAAGAAAGGTATTCTGAAGAGAATGAAGTAAAAATAAAAGTTGAGCGACAGATGGTGGTTTGGATGGAAATCATGAGATCATTTCTTCTCTTATCTTCACTCGTAGGTTAGGTTTTAGGTAGGTGTCAAACCTTTTAGGTATCTCGAGAAACAATATGAAATCAAGCTGAAACTGTCCTCTTATGACATGACATGCTGGGAATAATGGTCACCATCCAACTACGACTACAATACTAGGTCCCACAAAACATTTTACCGCGCCCCCGCGTGCAACTCGATCTGATGCATTTCAGGAACTTGATCTTTTGCTGGAATATTCCAGGCAAAACCCAGGTTTTGACGACTGTAACTTATGCCCTTAATGTAGGACTATAATTAGGCGGACAAAAGAGAATCTGTTATTTTCCAGTCAGTTCCAAATTATCCTTCGCAGTATATGTTGACTTGTTGACCCGTGACACAGAAACGAAAGTACGCAGATAACTGACGATGAGAGCGCGTGTTTCATCCATGTATGTATTATTGTTGCGTGCATCCATGAAAGATACAATTGATCTTGCCGACATCTGATATTTTGTGACGGGTATATTTTAGAAATGGCAATTACCTAACTTTAAATTAGTTATGAAGCGACCCTACTACTAAGAAACCGATTCTGTAATTAGTTTAAATTATTAGACATTATATAGAAGACCCAAATTAATAAAATCTCATCGAACGACGTCTCATGGAAGAAAAAATTACACATAAAAATCTTGGTTTGGTTAAAAATTGCAATTTTTCGGAAGTTTTTCTATCGGAAACCCATTCGATTTTACGTTTTAGGTTTTTTTTTTAGAAATACACACAGTTGGCATTCGCGTTCATGGATGTTCAGACATCGCTTTCGCCTCATTTTTGCTCAGAAATTAGTTTCGCTTTGGTTGGTCTCTAGAAGTGTACCCCTAGTGGCAGGATAAAACTAGTATATTAGAGAACCTTTGAAGCGACCACTGTGTATCAGCCCGATGGAATCAAACTGTCCACATGGCGAAATGGCAATGGAAATGATGCAGAATAATTTTTGGAATCTTAGTTCAAAAAGTACCAAGTTGGTTATACTAAGGTTGTAGAAGAAGTTGTTATAATGAACCACCCTGTGGACTAACTCTGTGAATTAAATAAAATTTACATGACATTTGAGTGGACATTTGGGAAAGCCGGCTAGACAGTTTAATCAGTTCATTGAATTTCTTGTGGTAAAATAAAAATGTAATGATCTGGAGCGGAGCTTGGAGATGAGGTGATCTAACTATAAAAGACTCCCATACCTGGTGTGCGTATGTTATGTTTGGTACAAGGTAATTAGATAAATTTCTTGTCAGATGCATGTGCGACTGAAAAAAAGAATCGTACTCCTACGTACATACATGGAAGGATGACACATGGTGAGCCTTAAAAGAGAAATCGAGATAAACCAAAGAGATCTTCAAAAGGAACGCCCTTTCCATCCCTATTTGGCAAAACTTGCTAAAAAATGTGCGAGAGAAAATCAGAGCTTCCAAACAATCATTTTCCTACTTATGCTTGTGTCTCTGTCTGTCTGTCTGTCTGTGTGCTAACAAAATATTATTATAAATGTTCAGGGTCTCACCGAATATTTTAACCCCTTTCTTCGTAAAACTGAACCAGATACGGGGTAATAGAAAAACGTAGTCCCAACTAACGCTTTACTTACTAGGTGTCAGCACGTACTGCGAAACAGACAAAAATCGTGTTTGGTATTTCAAGACTGGTGACACTACGCTCATGGAGTCCCTTCTCCCGTCTCACTAGATATGACGTCACCGGATCAATTTCGTCTAAATCTTAAATTAATTGACATTTACCGTAAGGTGGCCCAAACATATACCTCGCGTATGATTTAAAGAGATTCTATTGCTTCAAATTTGACATAGAAAAGGTACCCCTAGCAGTAGAAGCTAATTGATAGGACAGAAGCCTTTATAATTTGATTCTTTGAGGACGGCGGACACCCTAGCATATTTTGTGCTCATTTAGTTTTGTGGGACCTTGGAAGCAAGATTTCGAAGTTCGTCTGTCAGCAAGTATGTCATTCACTCCAGAAGATACTCTTTTGGACTACCTTATCATTGTGCGTACAACTTTAACCTTCCAATCTATTTAAGATGAATTAACAAACAAATGTCTCCTTCCAAACATGAACAAGTTTACAATATGTAGCATTATCTGTCAAATCAGATATATTTGACCGGAGAAATCCACGTGGGTTTTTAATCGAATGATAAGAATCTGAAAGAGTAGATTTGAATGACAAAGCAACAGCAACATATCCGTCGAATCTTAATTGGACAGAAATCCATGGACCGATTTCAACTAAATTGAACCGGTGGTTAATTGGCATGACGGCCAAAATAATTTGACAACTTCCCTACTAGGTAAGCTTATACTGTCCAAACAAAAAAATTCTGTCTCGCAGATGGTGGTTCGATTCCTGTAGTAACTTCGCTGGATGCTTAGTCATGATGCCATTGACCCTAAGATTATAGTATCACCACTTTTGCGAGAACAAACTCGAATTTAGTAGTCTGGACAGTATGAGCTTACCTACGAAGAAAGCGTTGTTAAGTTATGTTGAACGTGTTCATATCGCTATTGGGGTTTAACAGTCATCTAAAGCGGAATTCTTATTGAGTAGTAAGATAAATTCTTTGTGTTTCCATTCCTTATCGGGATTTGAAATTGTTCTTTTTGGCCAAATGTTCTGAAATGCGTAAACCTCTCTTATTTGATTTAACTCTGACTCACTTAGGAATACATAACATAAATTACAGTCTCGGAAGTCCAACATCCGTTTCCGGATTATGAATGAAGTAATTTCAATTTTATTTAGATTTAGAATCCTTTGAACGGGTATGTGTGCATCATGTATTAATAATTCCACAAAGTGGATGTTTCCGGGTTAATTTCCCCACAGATTGATTTCCTTCCTCCTTACACTTACACTCAAGGTTAAGATCTGACTCGAGTCCTGGCTTCCTCTCTTTCAAACTCCCACACTCTAAAATTGAAAACTAAACCAAATATTATTAAAGCTTGTATTTCACTTTGAACTTTTAGTTTTATTCCTTGGTATACCGTAAAACTAATGAAACCCGATCTCCAACAGCACCCGAGTACTTTCACTTTCCATACTTTCTCCATGCACCATTCCGGAGAAAGTAAAGAAAAAGTCGATTGTCCAAATACCGACACTGGTGCTGTATTAAAAGTTTTACGGTAATTAGTAGTTAAAACGTGCTCATACGTGTACATTCTTAACCTGGCGGTATTTCCAAGGTAATGAGTAGAAAAAGCTGGACCGAATTTTACCGAGCACGAATTATTATTGACTATAACCCGATGTTTGTCGTAAATTCGGCCAATTGCATATCCTATGTGCATGTGGTTCCCCGTTGCAATGTTATCGCTGAATATCACTATACAGTACTATATAGTTTTTAACCCTACCTGGAGAGTATAGAATTCTTAATTAATTTATTTTTGTCATATAAATTGAATAAAATATTTGGATGGATAATTCATTTAATTTTGTGATTGTTTGATTTGCAGAGTTACTTTGTTCAAGACTATGATCCCACGATTGAAGATTCCTACACGAAACAATGTGTCATCGATGATATTCCTGCCAGACTAGATAGTGAGTCATTTCATCCACTTTATTCATACGCACATCATATTTTACATTATCCTTCGACCTTCACATTTTCTATCCCAACGATTATATCGAGGATTTTAATATTTTTCGATATTATAACCTCGCAGTTTGCGACACATCTGTGCTCATGGCCCAACCGCAAGTACATTTACGAGGGAAATTCATCGCGTGCCCACTACAATTTTTACCACATTTTTTTTTCATGTGACAGGTTGTCGTTTCAGGAAGGTTAAGAAAGAACAGTTTGTCAGAGGTTTCCAAAACTACATATAAAAATTGCACCTGTTTGGATTTGACTGAAACTAGTCAATACCATTTTGAACCGAATGAGCTCCCCTTGTTCCTTATTCTTGCCCCCAGGGTATCGATATACCCCGAACCTAGCTTTTCTTCCCCCGCCCGTCTTTGTTGGCGTCCCTTAAGTAGACTTTTTTCGATGTCCCGACGCTAAAACTCCCAGTCCTTCGATAAATATTGTCATTGTGACGCTACGTGTGTGTGTCCTTCGGAAACCTGTACCTGCCCGTGTTGAATTGTTAATGATTTTTGATATGGATATACCGGTAATTCATTTTACTTTAAATTATTTGACAGTTTTGGACACGGCGGGACAAGAAGAGTTCAGTGCAATGCGAGAGCAGTACATGAGGTCTGGAGAAGGGTTCCTTCTCGTGTTTTCAGTGACAGAGCGCTCATCGTTTGACGAAATCAGTAAATTCCACCGACAAATCCTCAGGGTCAAAGACCGAGATGAATTTCCTATGCTCATCGTTGCCAATAAGTCCGACTTGGAAATTCAACGAGCCGTAAGTCTTCTCATTCCATTTTAAATAGGCAAGAATACCATCATCCAGAATAAGAGAGCCAAGTACAAGGAGTTCAATAGAAAACACAAAGAGTTAACTTGCAAATCTCGACTTTCCAAGCTGAGTCCACACCCTGGATTATGTACCATTGATTTATTTTTTTAAATTAATTAAATCTTGTCTAGCCCATTTTTTCTGTTAACTTTGTCATCTTAATACTTACTCGTTTTGTATGTCTGAAACGGTTCGTGACATGGAATACACACCTTGTCAATTTAATTTGTGTGAGGTCGAAAAAGACAAGGTGAATACAATACAGGGTGGGTCAAATTCAAAGAGAATTGAACAAATCTTTTCCGAGCTCCTGTGATTGATAATTTAATTGCATCACCAAGTAAGGAGAGACAACATTACGTGTCAAATTGAAGAGAGGAATAGATTATTACGTTTGGTCTACCCTGTGCATAATTTCACTACTAATTGCCTATAAGCAAGCATCCCTAATGACCCATTCATTATGTTTGATTTTAAAATGGTCCTTCTACATTACGACTACGACACAAACACTTTTAGTATATTTAGTTTTGTCCATGTCCAAAACAATCGGACTTGACATTCTGAAAATGACAAAAATTAAAGTTGAAAGATCCCAATTCTGATTTGAGTCATTGCGTGGACGTCTTGAGTGCTTTCTTAGGAAATGTCACGTCGCATTTTACATTATGACCGTAGCATGAGCATAACATATTTTTTAGATTCTTTAAAATCCACCGACTCACGATAAGACACATTCCTTCTTGAACTGGACGGATTATTGACGGAATATAATTCAATTTTTAAAACTCTACGCCTCTCACATGTTCCACGAAATTGATTTTCTTCCAAACGCGGTGTCCAGTATTAGAATATGTAAGGAAATTGGTTGGTCACATGGAATGTACGTTGAATATTCATTTTAATGCATTTAGGACTCGACATGTAGGGATTTCATTTATACAGGGCAATTAAGGTGTCTGTCCATTCATCTCATACAAAAGTACAACTTCAGTTCAATTTACATAGTAGAGTTATTTTAATTTCAAGATACCTGCAATTAAAATTGAGTCAAATATTTCAAATACTAATGAGTATGGGTCAGGGTCACTGTTTCATCTCCGTACAGAACATTTGCAATCACTCCTGGACATTTTTTCTTTCAAAACTGCTATTAATTCATGACAATCGTCTCGACAATTATTAAAATTTCTGCGTTTTTTCATAATTTTTGTTTTTCATTAGCTTTACGAGGTCTGAGTAAAATGTTTCTGGAAAAATTATTGTGGTTTCTTGTAAAAAAAAGTTTCTCAGCTCTGTAGTTTATCCTACTACTAGAGGTACTAGGCCTGATAAAGGAAATCCAATTTCTTGCAGAAATACGCAGCAGTGTTAAAGCATGAATAACGACGGATGTCAATTATAGGTGTTGGTGTACTATACTGAATACTGATGAGTGCAGCTTTTACTATGTACTACTAGGGGTACCTTCCCTTTGGCAAAATCAATCCAATTTCTTCCTTTAACTAATTTTGTTGTTGGTTTTACATAGCTTGTTTTTGCGGAGACCTTAGCTTAGTTAGTACCGTACCTTCCACAGTACCGTATCGAAACGGATTTGTTATGCTAACTGGGTGTGAAAGGTGTGAAAAAGTACTTGCGGCAATTCTGCTTTCGTCAACGCAATTTTGGAAGAAAAAAAATCCATTCGATGCGTAATTTACTGCCTTGATTGCACATTTATTTTATGTAGAGATTGAAAATGAGAGTAATGGCAAGAACAGTGGAACGGACATGATTTGGCCAAAATTATGGTCCGGAATGATTTCAAACATCGCTTTTCGCATTAAAATGTTTGTTTTTTTTTAAATGTCGCTGCGGCGGTGTACAATTTCATAGATACTACTGGCACACGCACACGGATTTTGAAAAATGTGAGGTCAAATTAGTCTGAAGGTTGGAAGGAATGAGTTTGAGAATTCTATAATTAGAAGATGCACTTTCACATCATATCCGTCACCATGTCCGTCTTGTAAATGAGTACACCAGAGAAACTTCAACCATACATCTACGAACCTAGCACCACCACCACCACTCATGTCATTTAATGACTTATCTATAATATGTACAGGGTGGTTCAGCAGCAATATTCAAGGCTTCGCCATGTAGATTTGGCTCACTTGTCCGGGTTTGGTGGTTTTCCATAGAATTGTGGCATATTGCTACCTGTTCCCACTAACCTTCATCCAAAAACCCAATAAACCCATTCTTAATCAGAGTTTTATCCTACTACTAGGGGTACCTTCCTTATGCAAAATTGAAGGATCATATCAGCAAATATCATATCGTAATCAATAAATGTCGTCCTTACGGAAGTAGGCGAATCTGACGCATGTACACAATGGTTGAAAAACACGTTCAGCACTTGCTAATTACCCTGAATGTTCTGAAATTTTGAGAAACTTATTTTTAGTATGACTGTTATAAGTAAGGTTCCGATCGGGTCGGGTTGATCGGGTCGGATTTCGGGTCGGATTGATTCGGGTCGGATAATTACTGGTTTGA
>JAQFYE010006340.1:0-10905 GCA_034694305.1 Protaphorura glebata
ACCGTCCACGACCACGACTTCCAGGCGCACTCAAATGGTGCCGCCTAGACCAAATACACCCACATCTCCAATCCTTCTACTTCACTCGTGTCTCACCGTGCCCCAAGGACTCAAGGTCTCACCTAACCCTGACAATATGGTCTCTCAAACTTCGGAAAAAACTTTAGGAATGGCCCTCGTATTTTGACAAAAACGGGACCAAAATAATTCTTGTCTTTAAGAATCTGCAGATGCTATGTTTTTTGCAATACTTTTATGCATTCTTTGAAATTTTGTTGGACTGGTTTGGAGAAAGTCGACTTTTCACTGGACAGACATTTAAAATAAAAATTCTATATTTCATGCTATGCGCAACGGAAGTTCAAAGGGAATAGCTCCCTAGATCCCCTTCTTAAGACTCTGTACAAAATGCATATCACACAATTTGTCCGACCCCTGCTCTGATTGGGGGGAGGGCAACGGTTATGCGTGACGCGGTAGAATATTTTTTTTATTTCGATTCAAATGTGCGATCGTAAGTGGTATTTTAAACTATGCATTTGAGAAAATGCTCTCTGGCATGTGGTACATTTGTAGGGTTTCTCCTTTGTATGAGTTCTCATATGCAGGATTAGATTAGATCTATCTGAAAAACTCTTCGTACAAAATGAACAATTGAAGGGCTTTTCCCCAGTGTGAGTTCTGAAGTGTCTATTTAGAGAACTGGAATGTGAGAAAGTCCTATGGCAGACATGGCAGGCATAACTTCTTTCTCCGGTGTGTGTGAGTACGTGCGACTCAAGAGTACAGACGCGAGCGAAACTCTTCTCACACAGTTTACATTTGAAGTGTTTCTCGCCACTGTGAACCAAGGCATGACTTTTTAAGTTGCCGGCGGCGGCGAATTGTTTGCGACAAATACGACACTCGTAAGGTTTCTCTCCGGTGTGAGTCCTTGAGTGAGTGGACAAGATACTTTGGCGGGAGAAATTCTTGTGACAAATTTGACACTCGTACGGTTTTTCTCCTGTATGAGTCCTCACATGGTTTTCAAGAACCTGACGTTCACTGAAAGACTTAACACAATACGGACAGTGATGAGGCTTCACTCCTAGATGAGTTCTTGAATGGACAATCAGATTTCCCGCCTGAGAGAATTGCTTCGAGCAAGTGGAGCATTTGTATGGTTTCTCACCCGTATGCATTCTCATATGTGCATTCAGGATTTTTAGGCTCGTGAAACGATTTTCGCAATGCACGCATCCGTGATCCTTCCTTCTGTTTGGATCATGAATTTCGGAGGGACTCCGAAGATTTCCTTTCGTACTGAACGATTTCCGGCACACAATGCATTTGAACGTTTTGTCCATTCCAAAGGCTTCTAGATTCCAAAAAGTATAATGCCAAGGACGCCTCCCATAAAAGTAGACGCTGGGTTTCCGCTCTTTACTTCTTTCAGTTGTTAAAAGAATTCTTGGGATGCAGTCCTAATTGCAACCCAATTGTGCTGCAGTGGATTGAAAAGACAAATTAGTATCGGTCATGTGTGGATTTTGATTTGGTGTCAGGAAAGTTTACCGCAAACCGCAACATATAACGCCATATAGGCGTATAGAAACGGAATTTATATGCCCACTCTGTCTATATTGATTCTTTCGATTAACGTTTAAAGTTAAAGTTTTTAAAGTTTTTTGGGTATTATTTATTTACCGCCCCAAGCTTTCTTTCAGATCTTCTGGTCACAGTCTCGGCAACTGGTCTAGACCGGAGATAAGAGATAGAGATTGTTTTCGATTAAGTTGGGTTAATTTGCCACATTTTTACGGTACAGTACTGACGGAAAGAGTATACCGGCACACTTGCATCAAATTGGGGCAGATGAGCTAACTTAATTTATATACAAGGTGTGACCTAGAGGTGTTTGATTTGATACCACGACAGAACGGATCATCCAACTTGGACTGGACTAGGCCTAAAATGAAGCTACTGAACCAGATTGAAGATCAATGTTTACAATTCATGAAAATCTCACTCGAGTGGCTCACTATAATCGCTGAAGTGGTCAAATACCTTTTTTAACCCCTGAGCTGGCGGCGATTTTATTTTGTAAGTTGTAGAATGGCAACGTTGCACCACTCACTTTTGAAGTACATTTTGCATGCTGCTCAGGGGAACAGAAAGGCAGCTTATTTATTCTGCTTCGGTACGATAGCCGAAGTAGCACAGTGGTACGGAGACAGATGAATTTCAATTCCTTTAGTTAGTTTAGGTTAGGTTAAAAGCTCCTACCAGAGATTCTAACATAAATAAAATAGCATTAACTAACCTAAATAGCTGGATTTCAATTCAATTACGCAAGGAACAAATGCTGAATGCATTTAGAGTATGCTCCTCGCGTAATTTAATTGAAATCCAGCTAATTTAGGTTAGTTTATGCAATTTTTGCTAGTGTAAGACAGCAGAGATGCATGCCGTCCCAGGCATTGTTGCCGAGTTTCAGCCCATGGTCCCGAATCCGTCTACAGAAAAAAAAGTCTCGGCCTAGCGGAGGTCAAATTGTTCAAATTTCGGTTTTGTCAGAACGACCGGTGTTGAAATCAAAAAGACGACTTCCTATCAGAATGTTTATACCTCAGTGCTTCATCATGCAAAGTATTTCCATTCCGATTTTTTCATTTTTTTTTAAATCGATAAAAACATGAAATATATTAATTATGACTAACACACGAAACACTTTCCAATGCTTTATCGACCATTTTCAAAAGAGAATGAAAAAATTGGAATGACAATTAAAGCGATAGAGGGAGAAGTTGCTTGTTTCACTGTCACTGAATGGAGCAACTTTTGTGGGGGTCATTTTCACGGTAATGAGGTTACCGATAAGTCGAGGTCAGTGACCTTCAGGGTTCAGTCCTTCACAAAAGTTGTTCGGGAGGTCAACGTCTACAAATTATAAAAAGTTGAGCCAATTTTGACCAGGGTTCGTGATATCTATCGGGTGGATAGATATCGACTGATTGTTTCATTCGAACATGATTGTTATTCTGATAGATATCGCGATTGATATTTATTTTCACGTATCAATCAATCGATTTTTTTCTAAGCAAAATACTTCGTCGGACCGTTTTTGAACGGTTTGGCTCATTTTCGTTTTTCAAGCCCTTTCTCAGTTTGTATATTTAACAGGCCCATCGAACGATAACGTGAAATCAAGAAGTCCAAGATTTCGCACGGAATGATCAGTGAATTTAGGGACTCGTCCGTTTTTTCGAACTCTGACGAATACCTACCTTTGCGTCGGATTCGCTGTTTCATTATGCAGATCATTCGGAATTAAAGAAGCAATCCTATAAATCAGTAGTAATCAAATAAACTCTTAGACGTTCATACCCGTTAACTAGAATGTACTCGTAGAGAGTCAAAAGATACCTCAGGGATTTTATTCTTACTTTGTTTTACTTTTTGGATAGCTATCAAAAAAATCGGATATCTATCCAAAA
Organism: Protaphorura glebata; assembly: GCA_034694305.1. Taxonomy (NCBI): domain Eukaryota; kingdom Metazoa; phylum Arthropoda; class Collembola; order Poduromorpha; family Onychiuridae; genus Protaphorura; species Protaphorura glebata. The sequence goes on from JAQFYE010006340.1 coordinate 3,480, forward strand.
AAAATCGGATTGTTTCTTGATTGTTATGAGTTTTCGGCGGGGAAACAATCCGTGAATAACTATCGAAACAATCGGATATCTATCAATGAAAATCGGATTGATTGATTGTTATGAAAAAATCATGTTTTTTACGAACCCTGATTTTGACGGAGGGCGTTTACCCGTGCCCTTCGTGTGGTAGCCTTTGCCTCGATGAATAAATATACCTGATGAATAAATCCTTGCTCCAATTATGAGAAAAATTATAAATGAATGTCGAGACGGAAGTTGCCTTGTGAAAATGAATATCTCTAATTATTTCGCCGGTCTGTAAATAAATAAATGAATATTAATTCTATTAATTTATATTTGTTCGCTGTATTTAGGTCTGCATGTACTACGGTTTGTGAAATTCCAGATCTGTATTAAGTGTTCGGGAGGTGGATTCTGGGTTGAGGTCAGATTCAGACTGATGACTCACACAAACAGAAAATAAAGACTCAGACTTTTTTTGTCATGTGACGCGAGAAACCGCGCGCGAAAATTTCCAAATAATTTGAATCTATACAGTCACACTGAGTCACACATTTTAAGACCCGTTTTTTTGTAATACGATTTTGTGTTAAAAAATTAGTGAAAAGTTAATCAGTTTATTTTCAGTGTTAAAAACATTTTAGAAAACTGAAGATGTAGTGATACCAGGACATTGCGTAAATATCACATTCTGCTTACAGAACCGAATAACACGTTATTACACAATTTAAATTTACAAATTTTTGCGCGCGCAGAATCCTCGCTGCGCAGTAGAAAAAGTCCGAGTCTATACTGCATGGAATTAGTGTCAGGTGACAGTGGATGGTTAGGGTGAGAAGACTATAAATATATCCGGCTTATGGATGAAGCGATTGACGAGGGAGAGGAAGAGTGAAAGGACGGTAGTGGACCGTAAAAACGACAACCCGAACTGACTCGAGTGTCGGCCATTGAAGTCTATTTCCCAAACGAACCTGCAATACACGAAATCAGAGCCGAACGACATGAAGGTAGAGAAAGGCACAGACATGCATCTCTTCCTTCCTTGTGCCTTGTGCACTATGCATACACTAGAGAATGCATATGCAGTCACATAACACTATGGAATTATAGAATTTCTTTTCGAATTACGTATTGCGACATTATTAGGAACCCCATGAAGATTGGAAACCAAGATATTTCGGAGTGGCTCCCAAGCTTCTCTACAAAATGCATATCTAACATTTTGTCCGACTTCTCCGGATTGGGCTGCCGAAGGGAAAGGGGGAAAGGTTACGTGTCACCCTGTACAGGGCGTTTTTTTTATCTCTTAGACTACTTTGAAATTGGCGCGAAATTAAAAAAATGAAATTAAAAATTAAAAAGGAAATCCAAATTGTTTCTCGACATCGGCTTGAAAATATTTCGAAATTTCGATTTTTTTTAAATTTTAATCTTTATCGATTTTGAATTTTATTTATTTCGAGAAATTTTGAACTTTTAAAAGGCTTTTTTAAACATATTTTTGCATGACGTCAACAAACATTTTAGTGTGTTTGCGACGCGCCAATTTCAAAGTAGTCTAAGAGATAAGAAACGCCCTGTATAATACCGTATGTTCAGTCTAAAAATCGTAGAAATCATGTTTATCTTCCAAGCAGCGATTCCATTGAAACTCTTATGGAAATTAAACCGTATTGTAATTCGAATTCTAATTGTTTGATTTAACTAATTTTCTTATCTGCGCGAACCTGATTTCTGTAGTTGTAGTGATAAGCTTTCACTAACGTCAGTCGTTGAGTTCCTCAGTTCTATTCCACTGATGCAGTTTAGTCAATGAATTACACCCAACAGTTCACTATCAAATCTGACTTATTGTTTATAGAATATAATTTTGCAATATTTCACAATTTATTATTTTCTTGATTGTAACCCGGAATGCGCGGTTTTTTCCCACTCGCACTTCACGAATGACTCGACTCTATCTGGGTCGGAAAGGGAGCGAGTGGATTTTGCCCGAGGCTTACTGGGAACCTTATCCTCTTAGCGTCCACACAACGGAATATTTCATTTTAGAATTCGAGGAATTACATTTTTGGGGGACAAATGACTCTGACTCTCTGCGAGGCTAGAAAACCCTTAAAGATATTTGAGTGAAAAGAGAATAAAGAATTAGAGTGGGACCTCCCACCTGCGGAAAGATCCAAATAAATTCCCTTCGTTAAAATCCTCTTTTATTCTCTTCTCTTCAAACTTAACACGAATTCTTCCTCTTGCTTGTTCACTGTTTATCCCGAAAGAATACGGTTGATTTTGAAGAGAAGAGAAAAAGAGGACAGAACTATAAATCCGGGGTTGAAACGTTCAACAGTTGTGCGAGTCATTTCAATACAATATCACCTGAACATCGATATGCCAAATGTCTTCCGGCAGCAGCTGCTAAAATCTTCCTACCGTTACATTTAAAAAGGTTTAAATGTAGTTATAGGTATAAACGCAATTACTTAGTTTGGACTAGACTGGTGTAGCTTGTGAATTATAACCGATCGACTCAAATCAATCGATCTAATAGATCTGATAGATTCTATTAATTCATAAATCCTTTTATACCAATGCTGACCGAATGATAATTAGTAACACAATCAGTTAACATTGACATTGCAATTACAAGAATGCCTATTCATCATTTCATCACAAACATGACTTTCGTTGAAGACTGCATGCTCAGCATTCCTTCACATTTACATTCTATTTCATTACTTCCTTAACACGACATTTCTGGCAAAGATCTAAGGAACGAAACTCACGATCATACATGGCGTTACTTATGGGAGAAGTCAAATCCGTCGACAATTAGAAGGAAATACTCGTTTGTACGGTGAGTGAACGTTTAAGGTTCCCAGTGCAGTGTACGACCTTAAAATGGATTTGAAAGTTAAGGTTCTGGAATACCACAGGAAAAGGACAAGACATAGTGAGTGCGTTCGTTTCCTATTTATAAATAGTTCAAGTAATGGAAACGAGAAACACAACTATAAAACGGTTAAATCTGAGAAGAGTGTACTCTTATCACAACATGGGGAATCTCCTTAGTGTTCCTTTTGTTGGTTCTCTTGTAATTTTCAAAAATTAAATAAATGTAAAGGACCACCTGTTCTTTCCATTCCTTCTATTTTCTCATGTATCTGGACATCAAGGTTACCAAATTAATCTTTGACTCACGATCATCGACTCATCGTAAGTTAATCTAAATTTTGTTATTATGTGAAATGTCTGTATGGGTTACGGCCGAATTGGACAATAAACTCCTATTGATTGATTGTAGAGATGTACCGAATATTCGGTCGGCCGAATAGTTCGGCCGGATCGAATATTCGGTATTCGGTTTCGTGGCAGAATATTTGGCCAAATAGTAAAACTGTGACGAGTGGGGTGTCTATGGAAAGGGCGTGAGCCTGAGAGTTCGAAACACGTCAATTTATTAACAAATTGTTCACCTCCCGTTGACGAGGCGGTTAAATATCGATTTAGATGTCGATTCTTATAATTCACGGAATAAAAATGAATACATACACGTATTTTCTATCTAAATTAAGAGTTAGTAATATAATTCTACGCGTTTTATACTTCGGTGAAGAAAAAGCAAGATCATAACGATTGGACTATATTGGAATGGTGTAGTCCAGTAGACAGTCTATTGTATTTATTTTAGATTCCTGAATATTTCCGGTTTCGGAGAATATCTGCTCGCCGTAAACTGGCCTAGCCGGCCTCGTCAATTTTGACAGGTTTGGATATACAGTTTGATTGACTTGATACCACCATTCCAATTAATTTTATCTATGATCAACTTATAATCGTGTGGGTGTGGGATCAATATGTACCTTCGTGATATGAGTTTTAGTTTTTAATGGTTTTGAATTTTTTGACTGGAAGGAGTGAACTGCGAGGGGAAAAAATTATCGACTGAAATTAAAAGTGAATTTATCGATTGGTTGGTGGTATCGGTTGACTACGGTAGTGAGATGTGTCGAGTTTCCGTAACTGTTAGGTTGGATACATTTTTATTTAAGTCATTACCTCCGTAGACCGCGCAATATATAGGCTTCAAAAACCTGACCGGTGCATCATTCAGTGTCCGCAATTTGACTTACTCGAATCTACCTACCTAAACCTATCTTCGCATTGCATTTTTTTTTTACTTTTTTGTAGTTGTCGTTAAGACGTTTTGCATACGACCAATGCATTACTTCGTGCGCCAGCTTCACATAGACACACCACATGGAGAAGAGGGCCGAATAGTGGCCGAATATTCGGTGTTCGGCCATTGGCCGAATACCACTATTCGGTACATCTCTAATTGATTGAGTACCTTATTGTTCCTTTCTAGCCCTCCTCCTTAATATACATACAATACATATACAAAACCCTGGCAGAAATGTATGGGCACAATTCTCATTTACATTCGTCAAGAATACTAGTGCGTACAATTATCAACATTTTGGCAAGCACATTACAATATCTTTATTCACACACATTTAAGAAAGGCTTTGGTATTTTCCAATCAGCTAAAACAAGCTAACCGTGGTTACTCCATATAGCTAGCTTGGGATATCTAGCTCTTGTCTGACTTACTGCATGGAGGTGATGGCTAGTTACATTCCATATAAGTGTCTACAATATGCATATGACACTTTGCTCTCACACTCCAGGCAACTAACTCAACTACTGTAAACTACCACACACATTGAAATTTTTATTTTTATTTAAAATATTCGAGGAGTGCTAAAAGGAATAATTAAACAAGTTAAAACATAAATTACAGCGAAGTATTGACTTCATTTATGTATGATACATTATTAATAGTAATATATGTATAATATAAGTATAAATAAATATAAATTAGTAAATATCTGCGGGATAGTCTGATTGGATTTTTCTATTCCCGTCTCACCCTATATATTCAACACTCACAATGATAATATGACCGTAGTTGTAGAGGAGAGAAATAAAAAAAAATTCGGTGCTATCAATATGTTTGTAGATATAAACGCACTCACTCACCGTACACAAACGGAACAAAACATTAAAGAAATAATAGTTCCCTTTAGTTTGAACACTGTATGTGTATATGCAGACGTTTGTCTGTGAAGTTCAATCGTGCGTTCTTAAGTGATTTCTTAAACTACGCATTTGACAAAATGATCTGTTGCACGTAGTACATTTGTACGGTTGCTCCTTTGTATGAGTTCTTACATGGAAGTTCAGATTACATTTAACTGAGAAACTCTTCGGGCAAAATGAGCAATTGTAGGGCTTCTCGCCAGTGTGAGTTTTTAAATGATCACTTAGCTTTGCGGGGTGTGAGAAAGACTTTTCACAGACATGGCAGGCATGACTTCTCTCCCCTGTATGAATGAGTATGTGATAGTTCAAAGTACTGACTTGAGCGAATCTCTTGTCACACATTTGACATTGGAACGACCTCTCGCCAGTATGTGTCAAGGAATGCGTTTTTAAGACTAGAGGACACGGCGAATTGTTTGTGGCAAACTTGGCACTCGTAAGGTTTCTCACCGGTGTGAGTCCTTGAATGGTTAGTTAAGGTATATTGGCGGGTATATCTCTTGTGGCAAATTGGGCACTCGTACGGTTTTTCTCCTGTAGGAGACCTCATATGACTCTCCAGATCCGAATGTTTACTGAAAGACCCAACACAATAAGGACATTGGAAAGACTTCACGGTAATATGAGTTCTTGAATGGACGGTCAGAGCCCCAGCTTGAGAGAATTGCTTCGAGCAAATGGCACATTTGTACGGTTTCTCCCCCGTGTGAGTTCTCACGTGCGAGACCAATTCTTGAGACCTCAAAAATCGTTTCCCGCAGTACACGCATTCGTGATCCTTCCTTCTATTTGGATCATGAGTTGCGGAGTGAATCCGAAGATTTCGTTCCGTTGCCAATGATTTCCGGCACACAAGGCATTTGAACGTTTTGTTCATTGTGAAGGGTCTCGTCAGTCCACAAAATATACCGTCAATTACGAGTGCAAGAAAAGTAGGTCGGAGGGTCCTTCCTTCTATGCTTTGTTGAATGTCTTATTGGAAATTCCAAATTGGAATGACGACCTGATTATGTCCAAATTCTGTTCCTATGGATTAACAAGACAAATTAATATCGGCTCTAGGCAGGTCGGGATTTCGATTTGGTATCTTTGAAATCTAATTCGGAACAAGCAAATGGAAATGGATATCATATTCACTATTTCGTTCGAAAGGCATCCATGTCTAGACAGCCAAATAAAGGCTAATTTGCCCCATTTTGGTGGGAGTTTTTCTAAATATCCGAAACCATTACTAAATAATCTTTTGTCCACAGAGCTTGCCCACTAACGTCGAATGATATAGACTTTTGTTTGTTTTTTTATTAGAATGCGATGACCAGCGTTCAAACATGCCGAGTATGCATTATGGTCGTCTTATAAATCCTGCAAGGAAAAAAAAAGTAATAGGAAAGGTATCTACAATCACAAACAAAAACCAAAACCCGTTTAGATATGTAACATGCATACAAGGTAACCGTATTTTAGCTAGTTTGGTGCAATCTGGGATTTTTCTAAAAAAAGGTCTATGTGCCACCGACCAGAGAATGCAGTTCAAAGAATGGGTTGGAACGTCCGTCTTGTCCAATTCAATGGACACATCACAGACAAACTGCCGGATAGTCGTTCGTAGTGCAATGCTACCACGCATTCACTACTTTCTGCATTGATTTGAAAATTTAAGTCGAATTAACAAACATGTACAGAATGTACAATTTACTATCAGCAGCTAGACAATATCCCTTGAGACCGTATAGTATGCAACAATAGAAGCACGATAAAAGCCCTGCGTATGGCATTCCTCAAGTCTCAAGGAATCTATCAACCAAAATGATAACCAGCATTAAAAGTGGGTCTCATTAGATTTCAGCTCTGATTCCCGAGGGTCAGACTGAACAAGACAAGCTCGTCTCTCAACTCCGAACTCAAGACTGACCAAGGAACTAGGACTAGACCACCAAGAAAGGGGAGATTATCACGCGGTGACAAGGTTCGGACATCGGTCATTCTCCAATATTAGCCCGTGGAAGCAGTCCTGCAAAGGGCTTATAAAATTGTCCTGTCCGTCCGTCTGTCCGTCTGTCCGGGACGCGCTCCTCTCTGCTGACACATAAGTGCATTCATAACGGGTGTTCCACACTAACAGAACAGTAGGATGCAGGTATACGGTATGGCTGCAACATGTTCGCAAAATCGACTAAGTCGACGCTCCAAATCATTAGGAGACGTGAAATCGCATCAGAAATTTGAATGAATAAAACAGAAAGGAAAAAAGGATAAAAATGTAGATGTTTTCAGACACAATGTGTGAGATCAGCCAAGGTCAGGGCGG
>JAQFYE010006341.1:0-10904 GCA_034694305.1 Protaphorura glebata
GACAGTGAGGACAAACCAAACATTTCTTCTTGGTGTGTAATGCTGAATGTCGATTTAATTCGCTTTGTCCGAAAAATGTTTTGTCACAAATCTCACAAGTGTATCGAAGACCCTTTGAAGCTCTGCGGTGAATTTTCATATGACTTTTCAAATCTGTGACCTCTTTCTCACATTCCGGACACTTGGTAGTCACTTTTTTCCCGTCTGGTCCCAATTGATGACGACTTTTAATGTGAGTTTGTAATTCAATATTTCTCACGTATTTCTTGTCGCAGTGTGGACATGGATAGTCAAGTTTACCTGTACAAATTAAGCAAAAATTAGTTGTTATAGTCCGAATGTTGACAACAGTAAAAACCAAAATTATTGACGATTGAAATTTTAATATATTTTAAACCTACCTTGGTGTTGTCGTTTCATGTGGGTCACAAGTGACGGTTTTTGTGTAAATTTTACTCCACAAACTCCGCATGAAAATCTTTGAGAATTGTCCGTGTGAGTCAATTCATGTCTTTGCAAACTGCTTAACGCCGTAAATTTTTTATTACAAATCTTGCAAATATTATCGACGTTACTGCTGGTTGTCGACACCGCCGCATTTTCAGGATTTCTTGGACGACCTCGTTTTCCCTTCTGCTTCGGTGGAGGAATTGAACCCCCATCTTCATCTTCTTGATCGGAATCAGAATTTGACCCTGACCCTGCCTGACCTTCTACCTCGTTGTATGTCTGAACATTTTGATGTGGAAAAACAAAATGTGGGTGATTTTGGTGAGATGCAGTCGCAGGTATTGATTGGTCAGTCATCTCAAGACCAACGACGGCAACCATGTCGTCATTGTACCACAAAGGGGTTTCCATTCCAGTATTCCGTCCAGTCATGTCACGTTTATCCTATAAAAAACAAATTAATTACTATTTTGTTTAATTAATTGTAAATTCAAATTTCTCATTCGAATTGAAGTTTTTTTCAATTAATATTAAATTCATATATTTTATTTTTCATGTTTGTTGACAAATTTGCGGTAAATGCTAAAGGAAACATGAATTAATATTTCACACAATATTGAATGTAATTACTAAATACAATTACTAAATTTTAATTGCAATTTCAAAATTAATTACAATTGAATCAACAAAGTAATTAATTGGCGTCAGTCTGCTAAGTATAAATTTATTTCGTCCGGTCTGTCCACGAATAAAAAATATTAGGTCGGAATTACGTTTCAAATTCATTGAACCATTGAACGGTACAAAATTAATGTCCGAGACGTCGGATTGGATACTTGGTTGGTGTTCAAAAATCGCTGACGGATTGAAATCAAGATTTCGAAAGTTAAAAACTTGTCTTTTCGACTGTTTTTTGTGAAATTCCACGGCACAATTCTAGTTTTGTTTAATTTGTTTTATAAAATAACCTAGATTTCACTTCACAGTCAAATGTGCAGTTTGAATTTATGCAAATTTTCCGCCTTTTCAGTGTTGATTTCCGTTGAGGCACGCGCACGGTTTAGCTGTTGACAACATATTTCGCTATTTATTCGAGCAATTGAGTGATTGGTCAATGAATTCCTTACATTCTGGACACCAATACACATAAAAACCAAATACATTGACATCCGATTAATAAGGCGTATATTTTGTGTCCGGAATGTAAGGAATTCGTTGAGTAATACTTCAATTAAATAAGAATTTTTTTTTCTCCGCTATGCATGGCAAAACAGGCAACAACTGCAACAGCTACAATTTATTTTAATTTTATAACACTGGATCCATCATTTTTACCGCCGAAGTCCGGAGGTCCCAAAAATTTGCAATGGAATGAAGGTACGATTCCAACAAAATCAGTTGATCAAATCAATGATGACTCAGATTTTCAAGATTTAGCACAATTAGAAAGAATTACCAAAAAAATAAAATCAGTTTAAGTTGAAATTTTATTTATAACGAGGATACAGACACAGGTTCTTTTTTACTTTGAGAATGTGAAATTAAATGCTCAGGGTGCTGTTTTTAATAGAATACCCGCGTTCTATTCGAGATTTTACGCTACAGAGCATTTCTCTGTCAATCCGGCTAGCTAATGTTAATATTCTTTATGGAAATGAATACCGGAATTGGCTTTATAAGATGCACCCATCGATGGGGCATCTCGCCCCGAAGTCGGAATTTGGAAATTCGAAATTCTAGTGTGTCAAGATTCGATTTCAAAATGGGACTAATTTCCTCGCGGAGAGGGCTGGGAGTGCTTAGGTGGGGCTCGGCCATCATGGATCTATACTGCTGTTCAGATATGATGACGTTATTTCAGGTTAATGTCATTCGGGGATTTATAGGGTAGGTGCCAATACCATAGTTAGTCACTACCCAAAGTACTACTGCATATACGAAATCAGCAATTTTGAATGACCTTGGACAAGTTGAACCCGTGACCTGTGGTGACCTCTGGACATCCATTCTACGGTTTTGCGCTGTTTGATGCCAATACCTTAGTTGATCACTACACTAAGGACTAATACATATTAAAAATCAGCGATTTCGAATGACCTTGGACGAGTTGACCCCGTGACCTTTGACCTTGTACTGGGTCATTCAGAGGTTTTCAGGCATAGTTGCCAATACTAAAGTTGGTCACTGCGGCAAAGGCCAATAATGTCCAAAAATCAGCCTTTTGCGGTAAAATTGGACATTATGACCTCTGACCCCAGGTGACCTTTATCTTGGTCATATAGTGGTTCCCAGGCATTGGTGCCAATCAAAAACTGGTACCTGCCTCAAAGAGTACCACATGTCCGAAAATCATACAATCGGGGTACTTTTGGCCATCTCTCGAATTGCTTATTTAAGAAAGCTTTAACATATAAAATTGGCTACCATGCCCAATCCTCTCTAACCGCCATTGCATTGACGGGATTGGCTAGAAATTGAGGGGTGTGGTTTCATTCATCACAAACGTTTTTAATCGCGTCCCATTCCACAACCCAATAAACTACGACCGGATTATGGTTCCTGGAGGTGCCGGGTACCATAATCATGTGTGACCTGATTGGGTTTGCGTATGGGGTACGGCGATGTTGAGGTCACAAGGTCACGGGTGAAAGCGCCATTTTTTCGAATTTTTGAATGGGACAAAATTCTACAATTATCTTCCGAAAATTAGAAAGAATATGAGATAGGACACTTACATTCTATTCCTTCAACATTTTGTTGTACACTTGATAAAATACATAATCAGCTGAAAGGTCAACAAGAATAAGTAAAAGGTCAATCAAAATTTCGAAAAAAAAATTCCAGCTCGTGATTTCTAAAAATGAGCGTTAAATAATGTCTCAAACTCAAGGTGATCGGACAACCTCAAATTCTGGCCTAGCCGGATTGACAGAGAAATGCTCTACATCGGTATAGTACTGTTTGACTGAACCGCTCATAGGAAAATATATATGTACCGTCTCTACATATATAATTTCCTATGACGGTTCGGCGTCACTCACGATAGTTGTAACTAAAAAGGGAGTTGTGGCGAAAATCCGCTAAATGGCTCTCCTCACAAATTAACAAATAAAAACAATAATTTTAAACAATGTTTTTAAAATTTATTTTGAAATAAAAACTTAAAAAAATTATGACGACGCGAGGATTTGATCTCGGGTCCATGTGGTTTGCATATCCTCGGTCTTGACTGTTATCTGAGAATGGGGCAGGTCGATTACATGCTGCATAATACATTTTATCTTATATGGAAAGTATACAAAATATTCAAAATTTCAAAAAATCACTTATAGCAATTATATCTTATGTGGTCATGAACTTTAGGCTATGATAATATTTTTTTTGAAATTCGAGAATGAGGGTTTTTTAGCCACGTTGCCATGACGTACATTGTTGCCATATTATTTTTCAGCAAACGAATGAAGAGAATACAAATAATTTTTGTATTTTCGTGCGACATTCGTAATAGCCGGCCGAACGAGTGAAAATTACGAACATCGGATGTGATGGATATTTTGGTGAATGTGGTGAGGTCCAGATGTATAAAAATTAATTGTGCTTGGTAGCATGGTGAGCAATAAATCACACACAGCAGTCAAATGTTTATCCGGGCCGGGGAATGAAATTTTGGGATAACGTTTTGATGACGATGACAAGTGATGTTGAGTGAGTGATGATGACATTTTTTGAAATAACATTTTTGGTTGACAAAGGATGTTTTGCGGGTGCTAATTTTGGTCTGCGCCATGAAATATTTTGAAATGATTTTTGAATGACGGTGACAAGGGAAGGTGTTTGGGTGGTAATTGTGGGTCCGAGGAGGTCTAAATCGTTCGGATAGGTTCTAATTGATTCTTTGCAAGATCTAATTCGTTCTAATTTGTTCTAGTAAAATCTAAGTCGTTCTAATCAGTTCTAATTTGATTTCACGCATTCTAAATCGTTCTAATTAATTCTAAACTGTTCGAGAAAAATCTAATTAGTTCTAATTCGTTCTAATCGGTTCTAATTGGTTCGAGAAAAATCTAATCGGTTCTAATTCGTTCTAATCGGTTCTAATTCGTTCTAATCGGTTCTCATCGGTTCGAAACGGTTCTCCTCCATGGGAGAGATGGGAATTCGACTAAATTCCGACGAATGCTCTGGAGTTTTTTTCAGTCGTCTTCCAACTCTCAGAGAGTCATCGTGTCTCACAGATCCTTTTCGTTTGCAAAACAAACATCAGAGTCCACCACCACAGCAGCAGCAGTGGTTCTGAGGACAAAGGTAAAACTATTTCTAGTCAAATAGTATGTGTTAAAATCAGAATTATATAATGCGACGTATACTTTTGTCCGGTTAAATTGTGCAGATCCGCACATTTTCAATTATGACATCAACAAACAAAAAATCAGTTAATTTGTAATTCCCTACATTTTTTCGGAATGAAATAAGCTTTCCAACGATATATTACTTTAAGCTGTACTTGAAGAACTGAAGGAGATATTCCACTTAGAATACGACTGTGGCAGTGCGACGTACTTTAATGTCCGATACTGTACATTTTTTGGTTAGATTTTATTCGCTACGTATACATTAATTTTTTGAAACCAGGATTAGGCAATTACGCTACACCGAACACACATTTGTTCAACAAACTATAACAGTTGACGACATTTAATTGAAAATGATAAATAAACTGAGTGGTTTCTAAACTCGTTATGTGGTCAGCTGGTTCGAAAAAAAAATTTCGTTTTCATAAGCTCAATCGTGATGAAGGAAGTAATTACCTTACAAGGGAGAGTCATCAATTGCATACCGGACCTAGATTCGACAACAAAATTTCCCTAATGCATCGGCATTAGTATGTACAATTGAAGTACTTATTTTGGCCTATCTTCGAAAATTTTCAAAACAAAACCTTGAAGTCCGCCCTTAGAACATTTTCAAATCATGTGCTAAAATACATCCTGTTTCCGGCGTTTTTTTATTTCGCATCATTGTTGAGAGGTACCCATTAAATACATCAAATTTTGAAAAATTTCAAATTTATTTTTTTGTCAATATCATGAGTTCCGTCAAGTTCTTTGAAATATCCAATCGAAATCTTGACGAAAAGAATTAATTTAATTTTTTTCAAAAAATTGCCACAATGCATCTATGCATCTAATGAGGTATATTGTGTACATTCAGCGTTTGTTCCCCCATAATTTTATTGAAATTAAGCTATTTAGGTTAGTTTATGCAATTTTAGTTACGTCAAGTCGGTACACACGTAAGTATTTCATTTCCATGGAGATCCCTATGTTGATCAGTGATAATGTTCCATCAAACCAAAGAACGATACCCTTTTTGGTATAATTGCGGCCGGCCACACTGCATGACACCATCACAATTTGTGCATTTTATTTTAATTCACATGTTAATTTAATTAATAGTTGTAGATGATCATTAAAAATAAGTCAAAGTGTGTCCTGAGACGTCAATATAAACAGCACCCCATTGAAAAACTTTTGATATCCACACAGTCAGCTGCAGATAAATTAGAACGTAGCAGATATCGCATCGCCATACATGTAATTTCGCTTCGCGTGGGGGGATTTGACTTACAGTGATATCTGGAACAGTCCTTTCACCACCACTATATATTGATACAATCTCCAAATCCAAATATTCTGATTTTTTGGTGCTGTACTACGTCCGACATAAAATTAGAGCACAAACGTTCGATTCATAGTTCAAAAGTCACTCTGTTTATTTCCTCTTTTCAATTAAATGTATTTCTGACATTTAGTTTTAATTGGTACATGATTGATCAGGCTACATTCAGGTTCACATTCTTCTATTAGTTTTGTTAACACTTCCGTCGTTTAGGGTTGGATCCCTTGATCAGACAATGTGTGTTTTCTAATACATTCTGTAGGGCAAATGGAAAGCAACTGAGTCCCTACCAATATTACTCAGACTTTAGTCTAGTGACGCGATCGTGCCTTATCACACTATTTAATGTTGATTACACTAAGCAAATAAAGGAAGTACAAGTATGTCTCTTTTTTTCGTTTTTTATTGAATAGTTTCATGCATACTTTCATTCTCCTATTATATCAATAACATAAATTCATTTTGATGTTCATATCTTCTTCCGTTCCCATTAAATCTTTTTTACTTACGGCGCCGACAGTCGGATAAAGCGGAAGAAACGATCGCGACGACAATGGTCGCGAAGAAAGATCTTTTCATGCTGCCTTTGTATCAATCAATCAATCAATGAATCAACCGTTTGGCTACTCGAAATACACAGTAGGGTTCGCAATACGGATCGGATCGGATCGGATCAGAAATCGAATCCGATCCGTTTGGGTCGTAGAACCTCGGATCGGATCGGATTCAGAGGTTGATCCGATCCGATGCGAAGAAATCCATCGGATTAAAATCCGAAATCCAAACAAAATGCATTAACTGGCATCGGACCAAGTACTATGGCGAATTCCCCCGTCCGATTGACCCCATATTTTGACCTTGTCCGTGACCTCATGAACAGTGTTTAAATGGACGCCGAGTCCACGAAAACTCATGGGTCACTCATGGCTACAGGTCAGCAAAGGTCAACCGCGTGCTAACATGAGCACCAAGCCCGAAACACCTAAAACTTCGCACAGAGATGTTCATGAAGTCCTGCAAAATGTTTAAATCGGTCTCGGACCCGAGAAATTTCATTGATCAGCGTTAGTGGTCACCGAAAATTACTAGTGGGGTAGGATGGGTGACCTCCAGCGGTGACCCTTTCATTTTCGCAGCCCTGATTAAACAATGTTCATGACAAGCTCTATGCAAAATATTATGTCCATTGTATGGGATGGATTCCTCCAGTGTATATGCCCCGATGTCCTACCAAATCAGAAATTAAGTTTTCAAAAATGTTTCGGGAAAGGTTCCCATACATTAAAAACCAGTCAACCAAGGAATTTAATTTAAAAAGAAAAAAATCCGATCCGATTCGAAATCTGACGGATTTTTCGGATTTTAATCCGACGGACTACAGCTCCAATCCGCTCCGACGGATTCGGATCGGATCGGATTGGAAGGTCGATCCGATCCAAAAAATCCGTCGGATTTCGGATCGGGTCGGATTACTTCGGATCGGATTGCATACCCTAACACACAGATGGGCATGTATGGTGAAAGCCAGTGAAAGTTAGACTTTTGTGGGTAGGAGCTTGCCGAAAGTTGTTCAGAATGCGACTGACTACAACATATAAAATTCCCATCGATTTCCAACGACGTACATTTTCCAACAAGGTTTGTGTCCCCTACTTATTGGTCCTGGCCAGAAAGCAGCAAATAAAAATCTCCGAATCAGGTCCCATGTTTAAACTGTTTTTGGGAGATAGAAATACGGTCGAGTTGAGTCTAATCTGTAGTAATTAATATGACCGCGCTGTAGCTAGCATTTCTGCGCCGTGTGCAAGAATCCCCATCACCGTACATTGTGTGCTGCGTGGTTTGAACCCCGGACTCAAATAAGTAGGAAGGCGAAAGAGAAATGTCTGAAATAAACTGATTTGCCAAACCCTCATCAGTGTTATGTCTGCGTCTGTACTAAAATTTTCAAACACATTAAATTGAAAACAATGAATCAGGTGAGTGGATTTTTACGGTGTCATTTTCCCCCAAGAAATGTGGGAGATGTCCTCTTGTATGCTATGATAGAATGATAGATTAATATCAAAGTTTGGACCGAGTCGGAGAGAGAACTACCTCAAATAGTTTCCTCGTTAGCGAAGTGATGAGAGGCTACCTAGAAGGTTCTCCATTTTTTTTAGATGTGTGCATATATTTTTGAAAAAATGTATATTCCTCGGTTACTCCACTAATGACGCAGTGAACAAACTAGCGCGACGTGTTAATAAGACAAAAATTATTATGAATAAACGACTTCTATGATCTCAATGAAAATAAACTAAAATCCCTGGTAAAATTCTGAATGGATTTATTTACAATCATTCGAAATTCCAAATAAAAACGAGTTGATTTCTCTCTATTCAAATATGTCACGAAAATAATGAGAATTTTTGAATCAATAGAGATACGAAATTCCGTCTCAATTTGTTCGTAAGTTAGTAAATAAAGATTTTAGCATATTGAATAGGGAATAAACTAATTCAGCATTTCTAGATTCGTAAAAAAATAAGTTAAATTATTTTTCATTTACCAGTGAATACGAAAATTTTTAAATATCACTCAGTTTTAAATTATTGTAATAAATTTTTGAAGTTTTTTACCGAGCAGAAATAACTCACCTGCTTAGAGTCTAAAAATATAATACAAATAACATAATTGATAGCGCCGTGCATCATCGCTCGACAGCTTCTCTGATCTCATATGTTTTGGTCACTTCTTCTTGTCTCTGCAGTATTTTTATTCTATTCTATTCTATTCTATTTTACAAAAAACTTAATGGTCGTTGGTTCAAAATATGACTTACAGTGAGTATTATAATTTTCAGAAATAATAATCTTTAAACAAAAAGTCAACAATTTAACAGAAATACGAAGTTAAAATAAACACCGACAATTTAGTAATAAATTACCAGTGAAATATATACTAAAGCTTAGACAGTATTCCTAGTACTAGCATTTTATGTCATAATCCTGAACTTGAAATTCCGAGTCAATAAATCAATTAGTTAAAATCATATTCAATATTTCATTCCATAACATAACCAGGTAACCATAAAAATAATATCAGGCTAAATTATCCATTTTCGTAATAACTTAAACATTCCATTACTATCTTTTCCATATAAACGTAGTACGTCGAATAGAATAAAGTAATGGAAAAGGCTGAAGGAAAAGTGATTATCGAAATCCTTAATGAGTTTTTCTAGTAAGTTTCTCTCAAGTATCAACTGGGGTGATTCTTACAAATAAATTTCCATAATTCAATCCACCCTCTCCAGCGTTTTATATTTTGTATACAGTATCGGACATTAAAGTGCGTCGCACTGCCACAGTCGTATTCAAAGTGGAATTGCTCCTTCAGTTTTTCAAGTACAGGTTAAAGTAATATATCGTTGGAAAGCTTATTTCATTCCGATAAAATGTAAGGAATTACAAATTAACTGATTTTTTGTTTGTTGATGTTATAATTGAAAATGTTCGGATCCGCACAATTTAACCGGACAAAAGTATACGTCGCATTATATAATACTGATTTTAACACATACTATTCGACTAGAAATTTTAAATATTTTTTTCACTAATATTTGGTCGGACCTCCCTTCGCGATTATAACTGCTTCACATCGCCTTCTCATTGAATTCACGAGTTGCTCGGTCACATCTATGATTGCTGAATTCGATACTTCCAGGATCTAAGTTTTAGGTCATTCTTGTTGGAGAATTTGGAATTCTCTGATATTTATCTCGATGTAATTCCACATATGTTCAATGGGATTGAGATCAGGTGATTGGGATCTGGCCAAACGAGCTTTCGGATTTCATTTTTGACGAAATAATCGGTCGTCGAAGCGAAGTGTGTTTTGGATTGTTGATATATAAAATTAATTGATTGCGAAATAAAATGGCACAATGTAATTTGTCCTTGAGCATTCTGGCAATTAATGTTTTCAAAAATCTTTACGACTACAATTTAATTCATGCCAATATTTTATTAAGTTATCTCAGATTTTTCCAAAAACTGAATTAAATTTATTAATTTGAAAACGGTGACACTACGTTTCTGGAGATGATATATCATGCACTTACCAGTTATGACGTCAAAAGATGAATGGATTTACCATTCAAAATTTAGAGTTTCAGGTAAAAAATTCATAGTCTTTTCGATGTTAAATTTTAGCGATTTCTCAAAATTCGGGTACTTATGACTCGGACACAACATTACAGATCTTAAATGGGATTCATGACTTAAACGACGAAACTAACCGTTAAATATTAGGATTAATATAATACAAATAATATTCCTACACCCTGCGCATGAGCTTATTTATAAAATTATGACGTATTTGTACTCTTTTTTTTTACAAATTCGTCATAATTCGTCATAATGCGCTCAAGAATTTCAGCTTACGCTCTTGTCAACACTCGATCCCGGCTTTAAGTCATATAAAAAATAAATAAATCTGATTTTAGATGGTTTGAACAGTCGACAGATTCTTCACAATAGTAAGTTGTACAATAGAATGTTTATAATCAATATCATAAAATACACAGACAAACTGTAACGAGTGATCCATGTTGTCGCGCGAGAAGGGAAATATGGACAGTGAAATCCGTGAAAAGCCTGTCGACCGTGGTGTGCCATCTTCGGGCAGTGAAGTGAAGGTGGACAGTAACTAAAAGAGCTCGGTCGTTCCTACGTCGTCAGAACTTGTATAAAATATGCTTTGAAGTTATGTTTTAGACCATAGTTAAAGTA
>JAQFYE010006342.1:0-10904 GCA_034694305.1 Protaphorura glebata
TGCGCACCAGATTTTCAAGCAGAATAGCTCTTTGTGCTAGTCTCTCAGGATTCTTCATAAAATTTTCAAAAAATCGCCAATCATCATTTCGGGGCAAATCATTTTTGCCCCGAATCCTTGGGTTCTGATGCACGGATGAAGTGATTAACAGGTTTATCAGCGACCCTGAAGTTGGTGAAGTGTATTTCAGAAAATTAAATTGACAGGAGGACATTAAGGAAGTGATTCAAAAATGGATGAGCAGTTGTACGCTTCAATGAATTAAGGCATTATCTGTCATACTACATTAGTTCCGTATGTGAAAATATATATTTGGAACAAATTGTTGGTTGAATTAACAACTCTAAAAAACTCAGGAGCAGCAGAAGTGACATACTCTTGAAATACCTGTTGTGTGGACGCTTGGAATCGTGAATACAGCACACACAAGCGCATGATTAAAGCTCGCAACGGTCCGGTCCGGTCCGGTCCTAGGCAGGAACCGGACCGGATCGAAAAAAAATTAGAGTCGGACCGGGACCGACCTAGTCCAGTTCCGGTCAATGTTTCTAAATTTGTCCAGCCTTGTAATGCATTTCCTGTTCAGACGGTTGAGGGAATAGTAACTGACGAAATCAATCGTAAAATTATACACAACTTAGCGAGAGATAAACATTGTTTTTCGCCAAAACTCGGTCCAAGACCGGACCGGGCCAGCGGTTCCCTCCGGTCCACTTGTTGCAAACGGACCGCAGAAGCTATGCAGAACTTAGTGGGAGGTAAAAACTGTCATTCGCCAAAACTCGGTCCAGGACCGGACCGGACCGAACTTCATCGGTTCTAAAAATCCGAGACCGGACCGTGGACCACGGGGGACCGCTGCCAGCTCTACGCATGATACAACCACAACCTCAATGAACCTTTAAGATATTAAATTTATATACAAAGAAATGAAATTCCTCACAAAGCGTGAATCACTTATTTGTAAGAAATTAAAACGAACGGACTTGTCATAGTATTCTTAATGGTAATAATCAAATTGAAGTATACATTTCTTTGTTCTTTATAGAATTTTATGTATTAAAGTAGTAAATACGATCACATTTTACGTGTTGTGCAAAATCGATATAAAACACAGGAATAATTATAGCAAATCCATCGAAGCGCAGTTACTAATCCAGGCAATCAAAATATGGACAAAAGCAAAAGTAAAACGGTATTAAATATTCTGATAAAATAAATGCAAAACCCATAAGGGTTCATCACCCGTTCAAGCAGAATAATATATGTTAACAAGCAAATAACGTTCAAATTATTTTGGAATGTCAACAAAAAAAGTCATTTCAGTTTTAAAATAATAGGGTATAATGCCTCATTATAATTTTTCGGCTTCATTAGGTCGTGCGGGTTAATAAATAAACAACGGAGTATTGGATTGGATTCCCAGTAGCAGAAAACGGGTTTAGCGTCCCGTTTCTTCATTAACATTTATCTAGTACGTAATCATATTAAATTTGAACTTAGAAAATCTGTTTTGCAAACACTCATTACGAGAATACAATAATCTAAATTTAGTTGAGCATAGTCACTCCTGTCACTAGCATTAGTTTTGGGATCGCAATTATGCGATTTGATTCATCTGTCAAAAATTTCAAATATTACCAAAGGATTGTGACTCACTCAGTTTCCGATTCAGAGTTGCAGATTAGAATTAGCGGATACTACGAAAACCGATTCGGAACCGACTTTCGTGATGGCCAGAGTAGAATAAGTGACAAGCAATCTCAATGAATTAGGTTACTTAGCAAAAGTAAAATTCTTTACTTATTCACCTATGGATACCTGATTGTTATGTGCAATAATATGGGTTTATTACTATACTCTTCGTGGCGGCTAAGTGTAGAACTAATTTCCATGAATATTTTTCTGAAGTCAGGGAGTCGAGAACGATTAAGGAAGCAATTTTCAATCCCATTGGACTTTAATTAATGAATTCTGAGTTTATTGTAATACTTTCTAAGGCGTGCTGTTTATGATTCAGCTCATTATACAATCTGGGGCCGTCCCTCAATTATTTATTCATCGAGGTAGTCGGATATCCGAAAACCTTAGCATTCGATAAGAAACAGGTTATTTGAATATAAATTACAATTAACGTCGAGAATTAGGTCTACAATTAAGAGATTTCCATTTTTTAAATCTAGTTACAAGTCAGAAAATCGTTTCGAACTTTTGACCAGTTTTTGGTTACAATCCTCATTCTCTAAAAAATTATTTCTATAATCCAATATGCAGATTCTGCCCAATTTAAACTTTTTGAATTTTTAGTACTTCAGGAACTTCGAAATTAAAAAGTTTGACGGTTGAGAAAGACTTTATTTGAACTTTGTAATTCTTTTGAAATCGGATAACACCAGATAGTCTAGTTAAAACTTAGAGAATTCAATGAAATCACAGTTTAATTTCTGTCTCTTCATTTTAATAAAATGTGAAAAGAATTGCAGTGAATTCAATAATGCGGGATTAGAACTTGAGTAATCAATTGAGTTGTTCGAGTCAAATTTACAAATAATATGTCTGACATTACATACCCCACCTATGCTCAGTAACCATTTCAAAGCCAGATCTACTGGTATTTATAGTATTTAATTTAAATTTATTCCATTATATTTCGTGGTCTCCCAGTTGTTATAATGGAAAGTCATCAAACGGGGCGGAGAGACGAGGACGACAATAATTAGAATATAAAAATCGTTGTGTTAGTGAAATTAAGTCCAGACGTGACAAACATTTCTCAATCGAATCATTTCTGTCCAGTATATGTTCGGAATACCTGCACGGATTTATCGGCTCATCAGATTTAATATTTTCAAAGACCATGGGTCCTTTTACGGCCAGTTAGTAGGAAATAAGCCAAGTGGGTGACTGCAGTCTTATATTGTGAGCCAGCCGTTGAATTTTGCTCAATTCAATAGGTCTGAACAAGCATTTCACAAAATGTTTAGGAATATGATGTGAATTTCAGTTTTGTCTTCCGCTCTAATTTTATGAAATCGAAATCCGTCGGCCTAGATTCCGCAAATATCCGCCTAGAAATTCAGAAAATAATATGGAAGTAAGATTACTCAGCCTATTGAGCAATTCGTATTTACGGTGAATTTCATGCAAACGCCTCTTATGTGTCCTGATATTACTAAATGAAGCTGATCGACCAAAATGTTCAGGGTCACGCAAAGTCAGGTATTTAATGGCTTTCATGACGCTCGAGTATTTCAGGTCGCACTATTGTCTACGGTCAGTCTGTTTTTTTTAACAAAGGTATAAACAGAAATACTGTGATACGACGGGAAATCACGTATCGTGTAGTCAAATCAAAAAATAAAACCAGTGACTTATTCTTGATATATGAAAATTCTGACACGACAGCTGGCTGATGAGTATGAGAGCAGTTATGCCATTGCACTGAATAATTTACTCGCTTTTAATCTTGAAAACCTATATTAATACGTGTTGAAACTAGTACTGATTAGTTGATCAATATGAGTCGTGTTCTTGGGAAAGTTGATTTTCACTACAAATTGAAATACCGAATATTTCAACCAAATGCGTTGCAAACAAAAAATTGATTGATTGATTAATTTCATTTATTCTCAATTGTTTATGTGCTTAGTTTATTACAATAAATCGACTTTATCCTATGTATTTGGTCGACCAATATCTCAAAGAATCCATAAAAGTAGTATAGCAGGAATATAGCATCAGCAGACGTTTCAAAAAATTAAGCAAAAAATCCTTATCTCTAATCTATAAGATTCTCTAAAAAATACAATCAGTCTCCAATCCTCGTGGATGTGATGCGGTAGGTGGGTAGCGCCGTAGCAGTTCCGCTTACATCCGTAAGTTTTTAATTGTGTATGATTTGAGTTTGTCTGATTTGGTTAATGAAAAATCCTCCGATGCGTAAGGGATCACAGAATGGAACGATTAAAGAAGCAATACTACGTTCAATATTTAAATTTACCTTAATTCCATTCCAATACTTTCCACGGTTGACTTGTGTGATTCAGTTCATTATATCTCGGAGTCGAGGCGGTATTGAATCCTCTATGCAGTGACATACTTGGAAATACGAATGTCTTGTGAGAAACTGAGTGAGAATCTGAGTAAAACTCTAGTGGCAGTCGAACCCACGTCTCTGCCATTCCGGGGTAGTATTCTACCACTATACTATACAGACCACGTTAAAGATTCACTCACTCGACCTCTTCTCACGTTTTCCATCTTATTCATACACACTAAACTGTATTGAAGAAGTAATCTTTGAGACCCTTCATTTACCTGTTATCATCTGCTCCGAGACTGATAACCAAATTAGATATTTTTTTTAGCTGGAATTATCTTTTCTGTGTACGCCAAATTAACCTCATGAGGAATCTGGTCGTTACACCTCGTTACAATCTGAGAAAC
This sequence comes from Protaphorura glebata, assembly GCA_034694305.1. Lineage (NCBI taxonomy): Eukaryota > Metazoa > Arthropoda > Collembola > Poduromorpha > Onychiuridae > Protaphorura > Protaphorura glebata. The sequence continues at coordinate 4,447 of JAQFYE010006342.1, forward strand.
GACTGACTGGGAACTGCTTGTACTTCAAACTCAAATACGATTAAATACAGTAATATTCTTTTCCGCCTGATGAGTGAGAGTTTTATTCAGTTTTCTTAATACCGTTTGAAGTCAGAAAGTTTCGGACAAATGCACATTATTTTCTGCAAAAGTCGGACTGCAAGTTCATCCGATTAATTAATTATTTCAGCAAGTACTACTATAAAGTATTTAGCGCTTGAGATCTTTGTATACATTTCTACATGATTCATGATTTCAAGTGTAATTCATCTGAAATGAGAAAATTCCGAACAATATCGTTAAGAGTTGAAACATACGGTGGAGCCTGTAGTACTTGACACAGGAGAGGAATCTTAATGTAATTAAATTTCCAACATCTTACGTAAATGTAGTCAAAAATTGCAATGTAATTCAAAAATTAGTGTTACAACGTGAAGACTTCTACTACTATAAATCTTCACGTGCAATCTCGCTACCACGTTGATTTCTCAATTTACAATGTTGTGTATTACACTCGGGTTGCATTTAATGAACCCCCAGATAAACTGATTGCTGCCCCCAATTAATATTGAATACGCCCCATCCTTACTTTTGTCCCCAGCGATACTTAAGTAGTCCCCAAGCATGCCCCCAAATTGACTCATTCCGCCACCTAATATACTCATTCACTTTTTGACACGTTTATTCAAAATGGAAAAAGTTAAAATTATCCGAACATATAACGCACAAAATAGGAAATATTGCACTCATATCTCAGTCATATCTCGTTTTTGCGCATTTCGCTTCAGAGATTTCCGTCAGGCCGAACCGGCCTGACGGAAAAGCGTCAGCTGCACCACCCTAGTTACGGCTCTGAATTCTTACCACATCTCTGTCTGTATACGTAGTGATGACATTATTGGTGAACTCAACACCAATGTTGGTGCATGGCGAACCTCCACCTCAGAATCGTTTTTCAATAAAGTAGATTTTTACGTTTCTGTCTCCACTATTTTTTTTAAAGATCAGTAAATTGTTCGGTTCAGTAAATGTTATCGACATCCGATGACATAATAGGGGAGACATAATTTTATCGTTTCCATTTCGAATAAACGTGTCAAAAAGAGAATGAGTTATATTAGGTGGCAGAATGAGTATTTGGGGGCATCCTTGGTGACTACTTAAGTATCGCTGGGGGCAAAAGTAAGTAGGGGGCATATTCTATATTAATTGGGGGCAGGAATCAGTTTAACAAGGGGCCGAATAATAATATTCCATTACACTCCAGCACAAATATGAATTGGGTAACTTTAATAAATGAGATAAATACAATCAGTAATCAGTCATAGCTATATGACTATGCTAGTTTTTCCGTAAGCTAAATGCAAATATGATCACATTTCTTGCATTCTAAGTTGTATTTGCGTTGACTACAGAGTCAAAAACTGATTAAAGTCAAAGCGTTTATGACCACGTGATGGCCGAAGTGTTATAGAAAAAATCATTTTGAGCATTTTTAAGTGCCTGGTTAGGTTGAGTGTTTTAAGACTACTCAAAGATTTTAGTGACAAGTCTTGAGTTTAAAAGCGAAGTTTGACGTCGTTTTAGCAATTCAATCAATCTGCAATAATATTCAATTTTGCTGTCTTTATAGCCTTTGAAGTTCTAAAGTCATTATAATATATGTACAAGACGTAGAGAGAAACATCATTTTTGAAATGTCTTATGTTTGACTTACAATTACAAGGAGGCACACTACCCTAAAAGAGTAATACGGATTGGGAAAGTTAAGAATGAATTAGAAATTTAATTATTTTCAAACAATATTTGACGTTGTGGGATAATTTCGTACAGGCGACTACTCGATTGTAAAACTCAGTTTCTTTTTCTTTATAATTATTCTGATTACTCCGACCCCAACCACAGACATGATCGCACATAACGATGGTTTTCATAAAGTTGGACAATTTGCACAACCGTCTTTATCATTCGTATGTTTGCTTCTGATTTCCAAATTGTATTAAAAATATACTTAGGGTTTATGCTTAAGTTTGGTTGACACTCTTTTATTTAATTACCAATTACAATTCCGGACTTTCCCAGCCTTTGATCCATTGATCTTTCCAGAGAAAGTGGCAAAAGTCTTATACTTCTGGTTGAACTCAATGAAGTAAGTTTAAGCAGAGACCTCGAACTGGTCATTTGATAGGTGATATATAGTCTTTCGTGGAAGTATATTTGCTAGTTTTCGTCAATTCCCCAACACTACAGTTTTATCTCAATAAATAGTTCACAGAATGTTTAAGAATTATAGTGGTTTCGGTTTCATTTGTATTGTAATTTTAGAGAAATCAAATATTTCACCAATGCATCCCAAACATGTAAACCAAAAATAAAAGTTGTCAAAGTTCAAGCTATTGGCCTTGTGAACTAAGTTGTACAATACCACGAGACCACAACCAGGAAGGCACGACTTTGACCTGTATAATTCTGATAAAAAGTTCTCTATTATTAGAATTCGCTGAAACACTTTGTGTGGCAAACTTGCTGTGATAGAGGCCTCATTTTGGAGAAGAAGAAATTAGATTTTCTTCTCAAATGTCTTCCCAGCGAAAACTCGACTTTCTCCAGACTGCTGAAACAAAATTTTAAGAATGTAAAATAAGGGTAAAATTATAGCAAAACAGTCAGGAAAGATGAATTTTTAAAAAATAAAATATTCAACCTAGCAACCTCACGATATAATAATCCAGTATAAGACCAACCAATTGTGTGTTGTGCAGTTTCATTGTGTTTAGATTACTCATACTGGAACACCGTGAACCCAACTTAAATATTTAACATACTATTTGAAAATTGTTATAATATTTTCTATGGCGGCCATCGATTGATTAAGTTTTCGGAGATGGTTCGGGCAATTATTCACTTCCGGAATCTAAATTTATATATCTGACAAGGTAACAATTTTCAGTTTTGTAAAAAAGAAATGAGGTTTGCATTTTCTTAAAATTTCAATAGAAAAAAAGGCATTTCAGTTTTAAAATAATGTGATAAGACACAGCCTGAGCCTGAAAGAATTAATAGATACAGTTGAGTCGTTCATGGTATTTAATAAGGTATGCCGGTTCTACTAAAAAGAATGTTAGTGATACACAATATTTTCTTCATAAAAATAATTATTTTTACACTTTGACACAAAAGTTTCTTCAACTGAATAAATTTTTCACAATTTCACACAATATACGTGACTTGTATTTTCCGACTGAAAAATCTTCTAAAGGGTGTTTACGAAAAGACGCAAATTTTCTTGTTTGTGGTTTTTTTTAGCGTGGTTACAAGTATTTATGTTACAGTCAAGCTAGAATTTATTGATGATGTTTTTCATCGACGTAAAACAAACAATTTATTCTAATAACAATTTTGGATATATTTTTAGAGAAACCCAAGTTACAAAAACTATTTTTTGGAGTAAAAATACTAATTCTAAACTGATGAAATAAATTGTAAATCTTTCTTAGCTTGACTGCAATATAAGTTCTTGTAACCACGCCAAATAGTCCAACAAACAAATTTTGCGTCTTTTCGGCCTTAATTCATAGTTATAATTATTCAACTACTTCTACGGATCGCTCCATCTGAGTTAAATGTTCCCTCGGTGAAATGAAAGGTTGTCATAATTTTTGAACTGTCTGTAAAGGTTACGGTAAACACGAGCAATAAGTTCGGATTTAATTTGAATTGATTTGAAATCCGAATTTCGATATACTGAGGGGAAATTAAAAGTGAAACGTGTCTAGAAAATTTGATTGTTTTCTCATACACATTTTTGACTCTGTAAGTCTTCAATTTACCATAGCTGTACCTAGGATAAATAGCACCTACATAAATAACTATTTAATTGATTTATCCCCGTACGCTAACAAGAAGAATAATTTTATCCACGTTGACATATTAATTTATTTGAAAGGTAAAGATACAGACTTGTTTTCAAAGCGGCCCAATAGAAGATAAATCTTATACAACTAGTATGGTTTGTCTGTTTCACATTACAGTTCCGAAAAACCACTTCACTTACTTCCGTCCGATCTATTAGTTATACAAATTCCTTTAAGGTCATTACTTTCGGCTCACGATATTGTCGAACGCGAAGACGTAATTGTCTATTGAACAAGTCAATATATCTGAGAATTAAAATACTAATCCACTCGACGTGAAATCCGCCTTCACCAACGGGTGACAGTCAAGACAGCATTGTACAAAGTTCGTTTATGTTTTTGTTTTTATTACAGTGGTATTTCAACGCAGTCTCACATACAACTGTTTGTCACTCCGTCAGTTAAACTGGATAGGGGAGGGGTGCTGTGAAGATAAGGAGAAATTCACTCTCAAGTCTATTTCCTACTGTGCACGATTTCAGATATTACGGTTTACCGGAAGCAATTAAAAGAAACAATTCCATTGTGTGAGAATAATTTATTGTTTCATCCATTGTATTCCGGAAATACGTAGATTCTTTGACATTAGCTATTAGTTGCTTATTTATAGCCAAAACATAATCGAATAGTACTTTTAACGGAGTTCATTAAGAAATTCAGCAAGTCATCAATGGTTCGGGTTAGCACAACATTACACCACTACCCGGCTCTACTATTTAACTTGACTCCTAACTATTTGTCAGAATAAAATAGATTCTTCACTTGACCTTAAACCCGATTTCAATCCCGAGGAAAAGTCAGAAGCTGGGTACTAAGAACCAGAACATATAAATATTTTTCTTTTGTTTGTTTCTTTCTTACCGTGATGTTTCAACACAATCACACATACAAGTACGCTCATTGACTGTCTTATTATGAAAACACTCTTATGATCTCCGGGTCTCCGGGTATGTGTCAATGGAAACCCGTTTGTGGAAGACAGAACTACGATCCAGAAAAATCATATGAGGTGAGGTCACAATTAACGTCGAGAATTAGGTCTACAATTAAGAGATTTCCATTTTTTAAATCCAGTTACAAGTCAGAAAATCGTTTCGAACTTTTGACCAGTTTTTGGTTACAATCCTCATTCTCTAGAATCTCGATTGTGTCCGAGGGCTCGACCTCTAAAGTGATGGTCTTCCCCGTCAAAGTTTTCACGAAGATCTGCATTCTCTGTGAATTAGAATTAAATCAAGTGTTGTAGTCTTTGTTGCAAATCGAATTGACAATCGTCTTGAAGTTCTCAAAGTAAGCTCAAGTCCACAACGTCATTGTCATTCGTGAGATGCTTTCGTCAGTTTGTTTTACGTAATCACCACAGGCCAGGAATTAATTATATATTTTTGTTTTGAGGGTCACGCTGTCCAGGACGATTTAATCCTTTGTGTCAGGAAAAAATGAAGGTGAAATTTGCAAACAATTACAAGATGATATGATTAAGCTGAATGACTGGTGCAATTGCAACGGAATGAACATTAACATAAAAAAGACTAGAACTATGTTTCTTAAACCTTCCCATGTAAAATGTCAAAATAAAGTAATAGACATTAAATTAGCTGACAATTCTATTGAACAAGTTTCAGATTTTAAGTACTTAGGCATAATTTTACAAGATGACTGTAATTATGGAAAACAATTAGACAAAGTATGTCAACAAATGAATGCGAAAATGTACATGATAAGCAGGTATAGACATTTCTTTGGAGTAAAATGGATTCAAATATTTAGCACGTCAATTGTTTTATCAAAATTAGATTACTGTCTATCACCTTGGGGTAACCTTAATAAGACGGAGTATAAACGTATTGACAATATTGTAGTTAAATTAGCCCGACTAATAATTCCTCAATCAAAAAAACTTGAGGATTAGAATTGTTAGAGAAATTGAACTGGTTAGGTGCTGCTGAAAGATTTGAAGTGTACTCGTTGAACTTTATACATCGACATATAATGCATGAAACGTCATTAACTAGGTGCTTTTCGGATTTCAAGAAAAAGTTGGATGTATTTAGTGGTAACAGATTTGCGAACAGCCTGATAATACTGACACAAAAACTGACATTTTCAAGGAAAGCCATCTTTTATGAATTTGCTGTAACGTGGAATCATCTGCCAACTGAATTGAAAAATGAATAAAGTGGGAGTGTATTTGATAAGAAACTAAGACAATTGATTATTAAGAAGTGACTCGACCCTGTTAATTTTATGACCAATCGAATAATTCACTAATATTAACTAATAATTGGAATTTCAGTTTTGACAATACAAATTTATTTGTTACGTGTTTGATTTTATGAACTGAACTCAATTCCTAAGCTCATAAATTGGAGAAATGTTCGTTTAGTTGTATTCAAAACGAAGTAGAAATTGGAAAAGTGTAAAAGGCTTCGTGTTTGTAAGTGAACGTGGTGACGACTGCAAATATATGGGTGAATTGAGAAATGCAGTACTAGTTCCAATTTTCTGGCTCCTCATAAAGCCTTTTATTTAAAAGAGAAACAT
>JAQFYE010006343.1:0-10901 GCA_034694305.1 Protaphorura glebata
TTCATTAACTGACCGTGATTTTTATCAATTTGACTGTTTGATTTGTTGACCGTGGAAATCAGTAATCTGACCGGGACAAATATAATAACTCTTTGTATTTGCTCTTGTCACGTACATGTACACAGATGAATTTGAACCTGAAAACATTCATCAAAATTAACCACCGGCCGGTGTGCCAATATCTCTGAGAGGACCAAGTATAGGTACCGTACAAGGAATTGGGAAGTAGGTCGACCAGGAATTGGACTCCGGACATCATGGATTAAGCCCGTCTCTCTTCACAATGAGCATAATCCATAATGAGCCAAACTTAATTTCATAATTGTAATTTTAATTACCCGTCCTCACTGGCCTTGTCAAGTTTTGTTTGGAGATCCACCATAAAATTACGAGGGTTTAAGCGAACTCTCAGTAACGGATTTAATTCTGGAATAACAGGATTAGCTGGACCATGGGCTTCGCTTCGGTAACATTACCAGATGTATCTTTTTCAGGTTTTCTCATCTCATCATCATTATTTGGAACAATTCCAGCCATATTGGTTTAGTTATTCACAATAAGGGTCGAGACCAACTTCTTTAAATACTTTACTTATTTTGCACTACGACGTATTTTCCCGATCCGATTCTGAAACATCCACTGCAGAATTTTAATGAACTCTTAAATGTGTATTTTTTTCAAAATATATTTACCTTACTGGTTGTGCTGTGTAATTGATAAACAGATTTACTTTGGATGTGGTATGAGTTTAGTAAACAGAGAGAGACGTGGAAGAATAATCACTTTGCAGGCAAGTCGGTCCATGCAGTTCATTCTACTACAAATACTCGGCTGGTGGACACTGCTGATGGGGCGCAAGACACTATCTGGAAATACGGAAATAGAGAATGTGACCCGACGTCACTGCCGAGTCTGGATGTGATTTAACAGCTCATGCATATGTTGTCGCCGGGCTTATAATATCATATTTACTAAAATGCAGAAACATATTTACTATTATTCAAATAAAATTCAAATGAAAGGCAAGAATGAAATACTTTAACAATTCATATTAAAATTATCACTGAAGAAGTATGATTCGATTGCTTGTAATGAATTTATTTGTTTACAAAAGATTTTGGTATTATGACACATTTCAAATGAAACTCAATTTTGAATTCATTGATTATTTATTTCGAGAGACGGCACAACTGAGCTATGCCATGATGAGAAGTGTTGTGGATGGAAAGTTTTGGCGCCACCCTGAGCATGGCATCCCATCCCCACAGTACCAAGAACATCGCACTGTATTCCCATCGTAGGTCGTAGGATCAGTTTTAATGTTTCCAATTATATAACTTACTTCATGAATTCCCACTTGGAAGATTTCTTTATTCTTCGTTGAAGAATATTGAAATATTACACCCGTTGAAATTTGTCCATAACCTAGGAACGAATGAACGACAATTTAACGTGTACCTAATTAGTCGAACTATCTTATTTACACAAGCAATATGCTATGTTTACAATAATTCTTATGCTCGTTTAATCAATCCGAAGCGATGTAAGTAATTATCATTCCGATCTTATTTGCTGTGAAGGTTTTTCTGAGTAACTTTTTCGTGTTTACGTAAGCGAATGATTTTTTATGTAAACTTTAGGTTTAACCCTGAGATACGTTCAGTGTATGATTATTCCAACCGTTTGCACGTGGTCACGGCTATCAATCAACCCACCAACGCATGCCACATGTGGCACCACTCCCTTATTCAGATATTCAGTTCAAGCTATGGATCATTAAAAAAAATACTTTCATTTATAAGAGTACTCATTGGGTGGTCCGCAGTCCGCAGATGCTCATTTTGTTGTTGAAATTCATAATGACATAACGTATAAAAAAATACCAGCCTTACGTATGCTAAAGCGTGCACACATTTATTAGCATTGGAAGCAGTCCAGTGAAGGCTTATAAAATCCCAATGTCCGTCTGTCCGTCCGCCCCATCCCAAACTTCCCACACACAACTCTTCTATACTCAATCATATTAACGCGACCTCACTTCAAAAATGCTCTAATCCATATACCTCTCATAGTTCTTCAACTTTTTACCACCTGCAGCATTAGCTAATATGTCACAGCTACACTTAATAGAGAGTGTCCTGGAGAAGTAATTGCTTGAAGTTTATTGGATTCATAAGCACTTCGAACAAGTACCGGACTAGCTAGGTATATTGAACTATCTTATTCGTAAATATGTTCAAGCACATCTGGTATTAATTCGCTCTAACCTCATTGCATTTAAAAGCAAACCGAAATTCGAACACCCCTGAGCGCCGGGAGTTAATAATTGTGCTGTCACTATAACGTAACGATATACGTAATGTTAAAGAGATATCGCCTCCAAGAGATAGAACTCCTAACGTCAAAAAGATGTCGCCTCCAAGAGATGGGACTTCTGACGTTAAAGAGATGTCGCCTCCAAGAGATAGGACTCCTAACGTTAAAGAGATAGCGCCTCCAAGAGGTAGAAGTCGTAAGTCGTAACGTTAAAGAGATGTCGCCTCCTAGAGATAGGAGTCGTAACGTTAACGAGGTACGTCTCTACCACTCTCAGTAACACATGTACTACCTTCCACAGCCTCTGTATAACTCTCTACAACGTCTCTACCATTCTCCACAATCCCATCCACCACTAAATATTTCCATGGGCTGTCACCCGGTCGCAGCTGTTTATACAAAATATGGCCTTCACCGAAACCCAAGGTGTACTGTTAGTTCAACTGCTTAAACTTGTAATTGGCAGCAATTGACATGGACTAATATCTACGTTAATTAGCATTTGCTAATTTGTTTTCTTCGCTGAATGACAAGGGATGACTACCATTAAAGCGTTGGTCTTTACCATTATCTGCCTCCTCTGCAACGTTCGGTATGCATGTTGATAGAATTCTTTGACGGACCATACCGCTTAAAAATCTAACCCGCCTAACGGTTCTTTTCACTATTTTCAGGTATTTCTTATGACATCCTTGGACCCGTTTGCAGAAAGTTGATTATGACTGTAATTTAAAAATACCGCACACTATTTCTTTCAATGTTGTCTTTATTTGATATTTTTAATTCACCAATCACTGGTGAATTAAAAAAAATATTTCGGACGTGTTTTAGCCGAAGCATTCAGAACTCCGTGTTCAATTCATACAAATCGTTAGTCCGCTCGCAACTAGAGGCGCAGCAGGCTTTAAAGAAGAATTGATACATTATTTCCTCAACAAAGTAAATATTTCAGGTTCTGTTGGACTCGCAGTGGTTGGAGTCCGCGACAAATGTTATGAGCCACCCTGACCACACAGCAAAATAGTATGGGCAACGTGACGCTCCACTTCATGTATTATTCAGTCTTCGCGAGTGCAAACAGAAGTCCTTGAAATTTTCGCCGAAGTGAAAAATAAGATTACGGCAAAAGACGAAATAGCTATATTATACTATCATTTTCTGCGGAAAACCTCATATTGTTTATCTCCGTCTATGCCGGAAATCATTAAGGTAAATCCGTTCGAATCCGTAAAATAATTGGACACTGTAAGCAAATAAAGCAAATTATTAACACAGCATCATGCGCGAGAGTAAAGTATGTACAGGGTGGCACGTACACTCCCCCTCACCTGGCCAGAACAACCAGGGGGAGCCGGATAGAATGTGAGGTACGTAGTATTATAGATAACCTTATGGGGGATCTGCTGAGCTATTCCGCTTCAAATTCCGTTGCGATTAGCCGCGCTGACGAGCACTTAAATAAAAATCAGCACGATAAAACGGATTTTTCTGCGGTATTTTGACAGGAACGCTGCCAGGGCATTTAGAGAAGAAAATCTGATTTTTTTTCTCGAAAATGCCTGGTCAGTGAAAAACTCACTTTCTCCAGTCTGGTCGAATAAGATTTTAAAAATTGCATAAAATTATTGAAAAAATATAGCATATGCAGATTTTTAGAGTGCAATGATTTCGGGCGCGTTTTGTCAAATTGCTGTGGGAAAATCCGTTTCTTCATGCTGATTTTTACTTTAGCGTTCGTCAGCGCCGCTGCGTACAAACATACGTTTTCAAGTGCAATAGCTCCCTAGATCCTTCATAAGGCTGTCTACAATATGCGTCGCATTTTCTCCGACTCCTTCTGGTTGTACTGGCCAGGGGGCAACGGCTACGTGTCACCCTGTACTTTAGGATTACAAGACTGAAGCCAGGAAACCACAATTTGATGTACACGGACAAAGGAAATCAAATTAGCGGAAATCGTGAAAAGGAAAATGTGACAGTTATTGACAATGTTATATGCATAATGGTCAAGTTCACAGGATGGTAATCCTGCATTGCGACAGTTGATACGGTCTGAAATGCTACTCAACTTAATGGTTTGGTTTCTAATTCTACTTTTCTTTCCAATTCTTCTTGTAAACTCACTGGAAATCAATCTGGAGGAACCGGCGACTAATAATTTTTGCTTCCCCAAGAGGTACCCCAACAAATATGGTACAGAAATACCCTCTATTGGATTCTAATTCAAATGAATTATAACAATGTAGGAACAAAAATGGCACGGCAGTTCCGAAAATTGATGACCGAGTTCTTGTTCCAAAATGTTGCCGAACGGGTCAAGTTTTAAATGTCTCTGATTTTATGCAAATCAATTGTTCTGAATCAGGTGGCAGAAATTGGGTGCCAACCGTTTATTCCGATTTTGACAATAAGTTATCTCCACAACCAAACTTGGACATTTGCATTCATCCTCCTTCCCAGTTGTGCCAAACGCTGGAACTCCCAGTCACATATTATTTCTACACTCTTAAGGACATTCCGGATATAAAAAGAACTCCGTAAGTCCAACATTCCTCTTCGATTACATGATCCAACACTATTGACAACGATTGACAGAAAGTTGACACCCCAAGGGTGTGTATAAAATATGCTGGGTTTTCTTGAAAAATTACACAATTGCTTTGATTCCCTTGACTTTCTTGGCAATTATTATACTGACGTGTGCTGCTGTGATGAATTCGATAATTACAGCGTTTTAAAGAGATGTCTGCCTTCCCAGGTTTAGGCTTCTCCGGGACGGGACTGTAGTCAGAAAATTGAGGCGAGCATCCTGGGATCCACCACTTGAACAGAGAACCTTCTGTATGGACGGAGCTCAATATTTTCCAGCCGACAATGAATTGTACACCGGTTTAGAGGAGGATACAGTAATTCTTGGATGTGAAACATCAAAGGAGGGTTATGAGCCGGTACATCATGGACTACAATCAATTATATCGTCGTAAGAGCTGGGTACGGTAGGCTAAATTGCACCGGCGTGAGGGTAGTCAACTGGTCCACTCGGACCAAAGCGGGGCAAACTGACTTAGAGTGCCTTGCAAATACGGTCTAGTCCAGTACATTGAGGAATAATTGGTCCGCACACTATTTATTTCAGCCTACTCATCGTTATCTGTACTCTGGAGCTTTACTTACCTCGGCCTCATGTTTGGGGGTAACCATACTAGTGAATGGACTAGTTCTTGAAAACCGGGATGCCTATCGATGGGCATTACTATCGTACCTCATCTTATTCTATTTTATGCAAATATTCCTTGCACTTGGGCACTTGCTGACCGATTTTGTTGAGATTTATATAAATGAGGATTCAGCTGCCAATAGGATCTGCAAAGGGATCGGTGCGTAACGACGCGTGGAGTGGACAATAAATAAGTTTCGTACAAGCGTAATTAGTAACTGAGAATTAAATGAAACTGTGTCAATATAGCCTTCTCCATTCCCGTCGTTTATCTCTGATTGATTATCTCTTACCGAAATTTTTCATTATTGCCCGGTAACTTTCTTGCGTGGTTAGTAATCAATAATGCTTCCGGGAAATCCCAAAACGGGGTCGCCGTTGACCTCACAGCGTATTTTAGAATTTTTGCTTTCACTGGGCCAGGACAGCATTTCTATAACCATCCTATCGTATCTCTTTTGGACTCGTGATCATAATGGCGAACCATGTCTCACCACCTATTACAAATCTGGGACAACAACATTTTTTGTTACCATAAACTGGCGTAGTGTGACTAATGAGTAGCTTATCGCCTCGTATCCCGGAAACCACATTAGGTACGATCAATCGGAGCAGCCCGTTGTAAAGATCAGCGCAAGTGGGTTTTGTGGCAAAATATGTGAGGTCCATCTGGAAGCAAGTGTGCTCTCCCGCAGCGCGCTGTGAAAAATACAAAATCAGGAAACCTTTGTTTTTTATCTGATTTTTCAAGCTCTATCGCCGGAGAAATGATAGTAAAATTTCGAGAATGAACTTCAAAAAACACATACGCAAATGCTTTTAAATAATTTCGAGTCTCGGATAGACAATTTCTTTTCCTACGACGAGCCTTTCATAATATGAATCCCACATATTTTGTCTGAAATCCCACTTGATTTAATCTTTCTAACGATGCATTCCGATTGATTGTTCCATTTGTGATTCCTGAAACACGCTCACGCTGGGGGCAATTCATGTTAGTTACCCTGTAGGTAGTCCGAAATCGAAGTCGGAAAAGCGTATCTGTCGGATGGGACGTTATTGAAAAACAATAACTGCAGTTTGGGGTAATTAACTCTAGCTTATTAGTTACGCTTGTGTAGAACTCAATATCATTTATCACCATTGCCTATTGTTTTAAAAATATTTGTAACCATTTTTTGTTGTTCAATATAGGAGTGGCCGCCCAGTTATTCTATTTGCTGACCTTCTCCTGGTTGACTGTCATAAGTTTTGACATTTGGGGCACATTGAGGTACGACTAACAATGAAACCATTCGAAGTGTTTTGGCTAAATGAGATCAACCAAACTCGGGTTCACTTGAAGTGTTGCCCGAGATTAAATCCAAACAGCTCAGGATTTATCGTTTTACAATCCTCACACTAACATTAAATAGATATGGCTTGTGTGAGCTTGAAGATCGCCTCTGGCCCGATCGCACCAGCCATCATGTGGCGCGTCGTCCCCAAAAAAAGATCCAACACTAGAAACGAGATTAAAAAAAATCCCCAAATATGACATTTCGGAGCAATTTCGTTGTAATTTGATGGAAACAAGTGGACTGGTTCCACTGTAAGAATATTTTGCGGTGAGAGGCACATTCTAAACTTCCCTACTTTAACCGAATATGGGAGCTGTGAGGTACAAATTGAATAATTGAGAAATGAGTTAATAACAAGCGGAATTTATTTCACAGACACGTCAATAAAATTGCCCAAAAAGTGAACCACGGCATTCCAATGTTTGTTGCATACGTCGTGTACACCTTCGTTGTGTCCATAACTATAGTGGTGACCACTCTTTGTTTGGATTACATTTACCGGTACGTACTACATAAATTCATAGACACATTTAATTTTGAATATCGTAACATAAACTTTTAGAGATGACTTGGAGGGCACAGTTGTGGTTCCGGGATTCGAAGAATATTGCTTCTTGGAACCGAATTACGGGTCTCTGTATTATTTGTACTTACCGGTTGGGATTCTTCTAAGCATTAATACGACCTTCTTCGTTCTAACAACTTATAACATATGCTCGGCTCAGAGTACTTCAACAACAGCTACGGATGATGTCCCGATCAAGAGAGCCAGGTATTCAGACGTAAAGATAGAATAGTCTGGAAGGCTCAGCGTAGTGACTAGCATAGGCTTTATTCAATGCCTGGTCGACCAGCTTAGTAGTTCCATACAGACATAATATGAGCTCCATCTAAAGTACGAATTTAAACTTGTCGCTCCAGAATATCTGTTTTTGTGAGATTATACTTCATCATGGGGATTCCGTTTCTTTTTGAATTGATTTCCTGGGCTGTGACTAAAGATAACATCGTAATTCCTTGGTATTACAACATCCTGGATCTCTTCATCATTCTCCAAGGACTGGCTATCATGTACGTACTCTGCCTCACTGCAAAGCCATGCGCCGCCATACTGAAAAGATGTCCTAAGTTGAAACGTAATAACAAGATTTTAACTCATTTTGAATTTTGTTAAAAATCTATCGATTTATTTTTCAGAATTTACGGATATGATTGGATCTATTAAAATAATGCAATGCCGAAGTACATTTTCTCGGAGAACGGATAATTAAGTTCACGTACATACATCTTCTAACTATCAGCGCACTTCGCACTTGACATATCCAATATTAAAATTAATTTTAGTTTATGTGTTGTCAGCTGTGTAAGGTTTTGGTACCTTAACTTGAGTCAGGGAAAGTTGGTAAGCGGTACACCAGATTTCCGAATAAGTATTGTCAATTAAACTCAAAATATTATTGATACAATATTTATTTATCGAAATCCGGCTTACCCTAAGCCTGGGAAGTGACAACCTGCTTGTCCAGAGTCCAAGGGAAGATTATTTGTCAGTCTTGCAGGACTGACTCTCTTAACTAATATTTACAAACACACAAAACGCAAAACAAACACAAAAATGAATACAAGAAATGTAATAATGTATTACGTAACATCGCCTACTCTACTCGCATTCGCACGTGAAGTCACGCGTTCAGAGTGTGGCTAATTACCCGTAACGTAACAATGCAGAGAACCTCACAGATACTAGAAAGCAGGGTTCGGTTATTTGGCAGTTTTTAAGGAGAGTATTAATATTAATTGCAATATTTGCGATTAATTGTCAACTGTATTTATCATCACAGTATACAATAATAATGATTTCGTGCTGCCGCAACTTGCTTCAACTTTGATACTGATTTCACATTTTATTCATCCAACACTTAAATGTCTCACGTTTTAAAAGGAACATATCACAAACCATGATGAAATCTGATTTATTCACATCGCAAGGAGATAGAAGTGGGAAATTGTGTTATATCTATACATAAATAAATATTCAAATAAAAATGGTCTTAGATTTCAGAATAGGCTACTCTTGTATAAATACTCTTTTCTCATTTATTTTTTATTTATTTATTTAGCGTTACACATTTTCACATTGGGTAATTGCAATGTGAGTAGTTAAAGCAAGAAAGAAGTTAGTGTCAAGAACACAAATATTTACAAACCAAAAACTCAACACCCTAAATCCAGTAACGGATATTACACTCAGTCACACTTAGTTATTGCCCATTGAGTAACCTTTTCGTAACAATTCAAAGAAAAATTAGGGTCAACGTTCATTTTATTCCAGATTTTCGCACCAATCACGGAAAAACACTTCCTTCCGTATTCAGAATTAAAGTTCACCATTTGTAGATTCTTTGTTTGACGAGTGGAATGTGAGTGAATATTACAATTTGAAGTAAACATCTTTAAAAATAGTAGGCGATCTTGGGTCGTTAATCACTTTGAACATTGTACATAATACCAAATTAGCAAA
This sequence comes from Protaphorura glebata, assembly GCA_034694305.1. Taxonomy (NCBI): domain Eukaryota; kingdom Metazoa; phylum Arthropoda; class Collembola; order Poduromorpha; family Onychiuridae; genus Protaphorura; species Protaphorura glebata. Next base: position 9,395 of record JAQFYE010006343.1, read on the forward strand.
TAATTGATTCAGAGCGAGCCAACAGAGATTGTCATTCAACTCAGAAGATATCTTGTCGAATTTCCCTTTTCCTTACACAAGTCTAGCCGCAGATTTAAGGAATTTCTCAATCGGTTTTAAAATAGTTGTATTAGCTGTGCCCGAAACACTAGACATGTAATTAGGGTGAGGGAAAATTATACTCCTGATTAAAATTATCAGGCTCTTTTCAGTTAACACAGGTCTCAAAGTATAGAGATGGGCGATTTTCGCGTACATCATTCGTGACAAATGTGAAATATGTATTTTACACGATAAAGTATCGTTAATGTGGAACCGTAGGATTTTTTTAACCAAATATATATAAGAAAGGAATGTCGAGACTTTAACATTATCTGGAGATATTATCCCCATGCGTATAGTCACAGACACCGTCCAATCACACTAAATTGGACTGTGATTCAAACGTGACCGTATAGTACATGGTATGTGAGGTAGGACAAGGGCTGGTAATCGGAATCGGAATTTGTATTGTAATTGAATAATAATCAAAATTTCTAAATAATCGGAATCAGAACGGAGAAACGGAATTGAAATTCTAAAATAATCGGAATCGGAATCGAAATTTCTATATACATGTGCTTTAGATTCCGATTCCAATAGTGCGGATTTGAAGTCAATGTTGTCCGATTGGGCAAAGTGTAGGAATATCTTGTTCTTGAGTTCACATTCAGTGCAAGTCAAACGTTCCTGAAGGTCATGTGTGGTAATCGGGTCGGGATCGTAATTAGAATCGGAATCAAAAAATAATCAACATTATTAAGTCGTGCGACGCAATATACGGACTAAATGACTTATTGCGGATGCCCAGTCCGTCCGTCCGTCTGTCCGTCTGTCTGTCCGTATGTCCGTTCCAATGAAAGATATGGGATTATCTCCTAAAGGTGCTTCTTACTGATGTTTATGCTCCAAGGTAATAGGCTGGAAACGCCTAGAAAAGCTAGAGCGCTGCAAAACGGTACATGGCTAAGCACGGAGTCTACGTATGTGCGTTTCCACAACGAGTAATACAGATCGCAAACAGCAAAGCTTAAAACATAGGGGAAGCAACAACAATAAAACATACAACCCAAAAAATGGACAAAGAGTTTCAAATCAATATTGCGCAAAGCGTCCACGAGCCCAATTATTCAGAAATAATAAAAGGTTGACGCAAATATAAAAAAACAAATTAGCAATGAAAAGAAATGTTTGGTATTGTTGTAAGCGTGAATAGTAGCGATACCTCTTAAACCAATCGGCCAGGAAGCAAAGTGCCTTACCAGATTAAGGAAAAGAAATTTGGGGGAGCAGTAATACGAATTAATTTTCGTAAGGAAAGAAATACAAAGTGTTTCGAATCAACATTGTGGAAAGCGTCTGTTACAATATAAAGAGTCAAAACAAAAATAAAAAAAGTTTGAAGCAATAGAAAGGTTTCGAATCAACATTGAGCAAAGCGTCCGCCAAAACATAAATAGTCAAAACA
>JAQFYE010006344.1:0-10900 GCA_034694305.1 Protaphorura glebata
TTAGTGCAATAATGGCGACGTCAATAGAAAGTTGTTTAGGTAAATGAAACTTTTCACGAAACTCTTCAAAGAAAGAGTTACGTATTACGTAATTGTAATTGGATAAGATATTTTTCTACACTGTAAGTTTTTCTTACTTTACTTTTTTTTAATTCTTCCGTTAAATGTCACTGACTGTAGTATAAAGGGAGATCATTTCTCATAGAATAGATTGACTTTGCATTGACTACTGCGAGTAGTACGGAAAGCTCCAGCGCAGGCTGACAGGGACCAAGTATTATGATCCACCCTTGTAAAATACTAAAACATATGTTTTGTGAAATATTTTGAAAACCTACCAACACTGAATTCGTTCGAGTTCCATTGACCTGTTTGGCAGGCTGGGAGTCTTTGAAAACAAATGCGTAGGTGTATGTATCACCGCTGTTGCTGCCACGCAAATTACACGAATCAGAAATCCCATAGGAAAATAATTAGCCTGAACCCTTAATGAATTAATGTGTTGAGTGAACCTAATCGGACCTCCTTTGTAAAGTTTCCTGACAGCCTAACTCTTAGGACAAAACTTCTCAAGCCGATCCTTCCAACTTAATTCAACACGCACGTATTCGTTGGAAAAGAAAGAGTGAAAGTTTTCTACGCCGGTGAAATTCATTGGAAAGTACGCGAGATGGAAAAGAAATTTAAGGTTAAGCAAATTTCGTTGAGTATAGTATATTATGTATAGGCAGCTCCTTGCTATTTTGCTGTGCGGGGTTCGATTCTCTAGGAACGTGATGCGATTGCTTTGAAGATATGTTTGTTTTTCAGAGTCCGGGGCAATTTGATTAGATCGGATCAGAGCGAAGTCTGTGACAAGACCCAAAGGGTGAAAGTAGCCGGACTTTAAACTCTCAATATTTATTATTAAATCGATACCAGGAAATGGCATAAACCGTAGACACAGTACCCGGAAATTCAGCAGACAATAAGATAATTTGAGTATTTGCCCATAACTCTACTGCTTAACGAGAAAGTCTATATGACAAGGAAGTCCATGTTCGCATATTACTCGAATCAGGTGAAAATGTTCAGGAAGAGCACATTCGTGGAGGCAATAGACTATTCTTCAAAAATCTCTACCAGTGAACCAAAATTCTGTTAGTCAAGAAAATTGTTATTCATGTACTCAAGAGATTCTATCGGTATGTACCGTCTTTCTGCATAAATACGATTCTTCCTTCACGCAAAGTGGTTTCCTTGTCCATACATTTAGCCAAGACCCGGATCCGGAGGAAATTTTGGATTGAATGAAACGAGAGAAAAGTAATGTAAGGTGGTTAATAATAGCTGCACTCAATTCTCTGCGCCATTAAGAAAGATTCTCATAAAAAAGGGTACACAATTTTTGGAAAAAATCTAATCGAACTGCTAACATGTAGATCGATTCTGCGAAGCGCCGTGCGTACATTTTTGAAACCGTAAAAATATGACAGAATATTAAAATGAGATAGTAGTTTTAGATTTTAACAATTTCCGTCCGTAAACGTCATTCCGTAAACGAGATAGCAGTTGTTTATAACTTAAATGGATCTTTGAAATCATGGACAATAGGTAATTCTAACTTTCGCTTTAAAAATAGAAGGAGTTAGAGATGTACCGAATATTCAGTTTCTATTCGGTCTAACGAATAACTGACTCTAAATCCATCATGAACTTTAATTTTAATTTCAGGTATGCCCATAGAAATTAAGTCTGTAATGTGGTAAACTGAAAATTCAGTATTCGGCCAATTCTCGGTACATCTCTATTATGAATCGCACTATGTAACGGACCGTGGTAAACTTAAGGGCTACATTCTCCGCATACATAGAAACTATCGATTCCAGCAGGTCATGAATGGACTTCGAGTCACTATCAGGAGATAAAGATTTAAAAAGAGCACAAAATTTGACACAGGTATGTGCACGCCTGAATAAAAATTGGCAAATATGTGTATCAAGCTCAAGCAAATCCAGTTGGGATTAAACAATTCAATATTTGAAATAGTTTCCTTTTCTTACATAAAATCGTAATACATAGCTACTAAATAAAGATACTGTAAATTGATCGTGATCAGATACTCGCACAAAAGTCACATCCGCATTAGGTCCAGTTTGACTAACTGAAGTTGAAGTTCACATTTCCAAAAGTCATAAGTCTGTTCACTTTCTGGGTGGCAAGCAATGTCAGTCAAATCCGACTTGCCCTGCGTTTTTTCCAAACCAGTTTAGAAACAATATTAATTGAATATTCCTCATGAAATTCGGCATGTCGTCCTTAAGAAAGTCCTAAAATCACTAAGATGCACAATGCAAGCAAAATTAAAGTGTCACATCGTGTGAAACTACTTTCGTAAAAAATTTGTATTGTCTTACCGGTATGACCAAAACTTTCAGATTGATACAGGAATCGAGCCACTTTCCACGGGACCCACATTTTGCAAAATCTTTCTCTTTTTTAATTTGGACAGTAATATGAGCTGACCTAGTAGGGAAGTTGTTAAATTATTTTGGGAGATACAATATTACATGCATGAAGATAACCCATAGGCATTTATTTGAAATCGGAGGATGTGTTTCTGAGATCCGGTTCCTTGTAAGGAATAATTCATACTGCAACCAATCTACCCGCATGAAATATTTGCACAATTTTGTGCAATCGCTTAAATGGGAAAAACCAGGTGAGATAATTCGTTCGCATGATCCATCCTCTCTCGTATCTCATGAAATAAATTTACGATGGAAACTGCATGAGTGAACCACAAATCCTTGAATTTATTATGATGAGAATTTCCCTCATCTCAATTTCGGCCCATAACTCCTGAAATCTCATAAACTATTGCAATTTTTTTTATCTCTTAAAGGATAATAGAGAAATCAAACTAGTTCTCTGAAAGGGAATTGAACTACAAAAACCACAACTTACAACCATTATGATGTAAATTGGAATCACTGGGGGTGAATGAAACTGAGTGAGTGCGCAAGTTTTGTAAGCTGGAGCTATAAACCGCACCGCACGCAATACCAATACAAAATTCAATCTACAGGGTGGTTCAAAGATAATACATTTTACAGGTTAAGTTAATACAAAATTAATGGAACTGTAGAAATTCATCCATTGAGCATGTCCGAACAAGTATGGTGAAACTGAAACATCATTGTGTATTTATGGCCAAGAAAGAATTAGATTTTCATTAGATCTACATGAAGTACCCCTAGTAGTAGAAAACTTTTAACGGAGAACACTTCTTTATGGCGAATATAATGAACCACCCAATAGTATTGGTGATTGTATAGATTTATCGGAAGGGAGCCATAAACTAGAATCTATGTTGACATTTTTCGAAGGATGGTAGGTCTGGTTGACATTATTCCAGTAGCTCTCAAGTGCACCCGTGCACTACGAAAACTCCTTGACATTTCACTACAATCTTCTCGCTTGTCAAACTTTGATCAAAATATTAAACCAAAAGTTTTTACTTTCCATGAAGAGAAGAGAGACTCTGACCATGGAGTCACTATAAATTTTCTATACGCAAAGACCCACACATGTTTGGGATGGAATACCAATGTTGATATGACCGTTATAAATTTGGAGTGCCCAGTTTTACCAGTGAATGTCATCGGGTGAAAGTGATTTACAGCCAACCCAAGCTTACTCCCACTCAGCACGTGCACGTGGTGGTCAAAACTAAATAAATTGTACTACCGAAATAAAATACAACATACAACACCCGGCGTTACACGTCTTGTGAATATAAATCTCAGTGGTAATTAACGGTTAGCCTCAAAATTATGTGTAAGCCTATTGACTGTCTCATATTCCTTACACTTGGCAATGTTACATGAACAACCTTAGGTTAAATGTAGGAATTGTTAAATAATTCAAGAGATTTTAGACCCAGAATTTTAGCGGCCAAGAAATTTGAGCTCATAGCAGTTGAATTCTCACTTTTGATTTTGATTTGAGTCAATCGTTATTCTCATAATCAAACTGGTTTCCTTGTGAGTGAGTGCCCAATTTACCCTTGTGCGTGTTCAACTTTCTAAATTTCTAGGATTTCCTTAATTCAGTAGAAAGGTGACTATTGCACCGCGTCCTAACCACACGACTCTATCGCGGATGAGTTTGCCGAAATCAGTATAGACAAGGTTACACTAATGAGACGTTCCACAACTTGGAGAAAGAAGCACAAAGAGAAAGAGAAATTGTGAAAATCAAGCTCAGCAAATTCATTAAATGTGTCAATTAAATCAAAATCACTAATTATAGGAGTAGCTCCTCTGCCACGTCTCTACTTCCTTTAATTTCATGCTGACAATCAAATAAATATACAGGATGACTCACCTGGGTACTAATCAGAGATACCAGCGCGTTGGTTTGCCCTCAGAATGTAATTGAAGAATTTGCACCTGAAACCAGTAGAACAAAATGGAAAATTATTTCCCATGTTATTTGAGCGAGTTTCATTTTATATTATAAATTTATATTATGTTATGTAAAATCAGCAGTTGTTCTGGGAAGCTTGTCGCCTACTGGAGTTTTTCCTGCTACTATAGGGTACTATGTGAACCTAGATAGAACAATCAAATTCAACCGAGAAATATTGAGACATTCGGTGTTCAAGGAAGATGTTACAAAAAGATGTGTCTCCAGATCGATTATTGTGTAATATTTCCACCGCATTCCGATTCGTTCTTTGGATCCGAAATGGTTGAATAACTCGGTAGACTTTCCAAGTCGTGTGTCTTGTCAAAATAGACACAGAGTTGAAATTGGCAGTCAATCCACGTGACTTGGTACAATAAACCTGAGAATGAATGTCATTGTCGTTTCGTCTTTCAAAACGGAGCTTACTTTCACTCTCGCTTCTACAAGGAAAGCATTTGAACAGAAAATTCTAATCATACCGAAAACTAGTGTATAGTCATCGTTGTACCATTTTGTACATTTCGCTGTTTAGGGTGCATTCATTCGGATTTGCTTATAATAAATTGTAAGAATATTTTCTCTTTGTACAACAGGTGCGAGGTTAGATTGGAAAAAGTAAAATTGGCAAAAGTGAATTTGGCAAAATTAAAAATTCATGAATGTCCAAACTGGCAAATTTGCGTTTTCTATTCCATCTGCTCAATTTCCTTACATTCTTCCTCAATTTTTCTTGGGAATTCTCAGTTCCCTTTCGCTCTTCTTCCACGCAAGTCATGTCTGATTGTCACGTAAAATATTTGAGTTCGTGTAAGGGTCAAGTAACTTTTAAATCAGCTAATCGAGGTTACAGGTACTTGATTTTGAATAAATTTTTCGTTTTTGCCAACTTCGTTCGGGGAGTAAAAATTTGGGTGAAATTGGCAAAAACTAGAATTTGCCGAATTCATTTTCGCCAACCTAACACCGAGTCATATAAAACCCTGACAGTTTCAAACCATACTGAATTTTACAACCGAACTCTATACCTTGTTATTTTTGATGACACCTTCCGTTCTTTCCTGTCGGAACCGGTAGAATCTTTCCTTTGGATGAAGGGTTCTTTAGATTTTCAATTATTGCGGAGACAGGAAACTATAATCTTCCGTTGATGTTGTTTATAAAGTTAAGGACTGGAAGTACTTTGGGGAGTGTTAAGGTGTGTTTATGTAATATTTATGTTAAATGAAGAGGACGGAATTCCATAGTGGGAAATCAAAGCTAAGGAACGACAACGACACTATTATATCCGCTTAATGTCTGAACCAGACCAGCGATTCCCATTACATTACATCCTTCTCGGAATCTGAAGATGCAATAGCAGTAGCAATAGCCATAAAATATAAATCAACTCCAACTCCTGAACATTACAAGTATTTGCATTTAGATGATCGGTTGAAGGGTTCAACGGAATAGAAAACGCGAGTCAAGGATTGCGACTGGTGACCATAGTAGTCTAGAATAACGTTTGTATTTCCCCTACTGTTTATGTACATTTAATTTACTCCTAGACTCCTTTTACTCGTAAATCGAACGTATCGACTTTCAGAAAGGAAATCTACTGCTAACTGTGGAACCTTAAATATAATGAATTCTGCCGCTTGAAGAATCAAAAGTCACGTGTATGGTTGAATATTTTCATAGCTACCTGAGAAAAAAGATCAAAAGACAATCGGTTGTGTAATAATTTCTTGGAAAGATTTAAATATGAATACTAACACATGACACAAGGATTTGTAGGATTAGCTGCAACCCGAACACCAAAACTGTTATGTAGTGAACTGTTATAAAAACATTCACGTTTGTGCGACTTCCTATGTACAGAATGATCAAATAGAATAATTATACTGCACTGCTTAGTTTGAAAACATGTCCACAGTGAAGCGAATGAATTATTTTTATTTATTTAATGCGCTTTTACTTGCCGGAGAGCCGGTCTATATTTTAGATAAACGCACACAAATAATGAGCACATACTCTAGATTTAGGTCTTGTACGAAATGTATTGACGAATAGTTTACCTAACATGACATCTGAATAATGCCAAAGCTTCAGGCGAGAGGATTACATTGTGATTGTACTCTGTGAAGTTTAAAGAAAACTCACTCTACAAATCACGAGTCATAGAAATTGTAAACTGTTTGTTCCAATTTGGTCCAACCAACTATTCTCGAATTAAAAGTCCCTAGGTCGATTTTGGAGTATCAATACTATAAACAAATACTAGAGAAACATATAGGGAAAGCAATCCTCATCGTGGTCAGGTCCGGGTTCAATTCCTGATCGGTCCACTTCCCAATTCTTCCTACAGCTGGTGCATGCTACTTAGACCATAGATATCTGGTTTATTGATCTGGGTAGATGGAGCCTCTAGAGTAACTTCTGTAGAGAAGAGATAACTTTTCCTTAATATAAATTAAAGATTCAAGCCTACGAGCCAAGAGTTCACCTGATAAAGTACGAATTTGAACTGATGAGGTTTAAAAAATAACTTCAGATTAGAATGTACTTTGATACCCTCCCGATAATTAGAATGAAGAACAAATATGCGAAATATGAAGATTTCAAACAGATAGAGTTGCCGTAATCTTAAGAATTCAGGATAAATGTTAATTTTCGGATTTTACAACCGAACATTGAAATGCAGTGTGACAACGAACAGTAGGCAATTTCGTGGTAAATAATTTAACAGGTTACATTTCATGATTATTTTCACATTTTTATGATTTGTAAATACAAGTCAAAGATGCTAGGCCCTCGGGCTAAAACTAGTAATTAACCCTTCGACCCGCGTAACAATGAAATGAAATAAAAATTAATTGTATGTTTAAGGTTAGTTTTTCTCTGACTATAACATTAATGAATACATGGAACATGGCGAAGTAGCCAATGGATGGTGTGTCTGTCATGTTTCAACTTCCAATATTTTTTGTTTGCAAAGTAAGCATTTTATCTCCAGACGTTTTTTTTGCTTCGCGGATCAAGCTTGGTCAAGGCTTACAATTGTGAGCCTTGGAAGGACCATATTATCCACTTTTTTTCTTTACATAGGACGGGACATCTGGAAAGTCACGGATCGTTGATTGTCTTTCTTGTTTACGTTTGATCGCTTTGTCACAGCTAATGGATAATGCCGATTTTATCAAATACTCGTGTCAATCCTTATCCTACAACTTTACATTTTTTCATCCATTTATTTAAAGTTCGACGGCTAATTTGAATAAAATCAAAGGGATTTCCTATGTTACCGCGGGAATCTCTAGTTTATCCGCTTTCATTTTCAAAAATTCTTTGAAGAGTTGTTCAAGTTAGTTTATCTTACATTATATTTTTTTTGTTCCACGGTATGGGTCCTCAGATGTGTCTTGTCAATTCGAGAGGCAGATAAATGATTTATAACTAGGGCTTGAGTTCCAAACTATGTTCGGTGAATGTATTTGAACCTTTTCATTAAAATCGTAGAATTTTTTTTTACAATTTTTTGGCTCTTTGCCACATTTATTTTCCTTTAAATTGTCGGCGAATCAAGCTCAAACTCTTACTACATAGGGACACAAATTTCCTTAATTCAGTTAGAAGGTAAAATATTTCAAGTGTTTCTGCTGCAGAAACCTGAAGAATAGAGAATAATGCAGCGGGTGTCACAATATATACACAGAAGGTGCTACTTGGTTTTGCATTTGAAGTACGAACTTTTGTTGTGACAATTAATACCAGAGCTTCAAAATTGTGACCGGTTCAATTTCGTCATGATCCGGGATATTTTATCTAGAAAGGGACTGGGAACACCTATTTATTATATCTCACTATTTCTTGAATTGCGAAGAATTCACCAAAGGGCGGTATAGTCCTCAAAAAATTTTCTATGGGAGGACCAGCGATTACCGTAAGAATTTCGGCAAAATAAACTCCACATCGGCATTATCTAAATAAATGCAAGGGTCAACCACACCTTTGATTTTGCAATCAGGAAGTACTAGCAGACCCAATATTAATGAACATTAACCCCGTTGTCCGTTCATCAACCGCAAAAGAATAAGAAACTGTGCGCTGAACTGCATTACTAGCAAAGAAATCAACATTGCTAATTACTCTTCGTCGATTTGTCTTGATTAAATTGACCTTGGCCCTCAACGTCACGGCCCTCCCATTTAATTGTGCTCAAAACCTCATAGAAAGGAGTGGTCGTTAATAGAACTACTCATTGCCTCTCTCGGATTAGAGCTTCTCACAGGTTCGAATCGGGTTCGACCGGTTTTTATGAGATAACCATAGATTCGGGTTCCTCATCCTTCAAAACGGATAAAACCGGGTTCGGGTGTTTCGGGTACATCCTCGGAACCCGAATCCAAACCCGAACCCGGTTTTATCCGTTTTGAAGTATAGAGAACCCGAATCTATGGTTATTTCATAAAAACCCGATCGTACCCGATTCGAACCCGTGAGAAGCTCTATCTCGGATGAACTACTTGTAATTATCTTCAAATCCAAAACAAGAGGAAGATTGAGCAATTAGTAACGGCCAATGACCGCTGGTGGAATGATTTATTGCAAAATGAAACGCGATAGCTTCGTTTACAAAAAAATTACTGCAATGTCGCTATCTGTCGGTAAATAAAACTGCAAATCAAAACCTAGCGGAAGCACAGCCACAGGTGAAACTTGTAGAGCTAAACCTGTGCGGAATTTCTATTAAGCCGAACTTCCAATAAATCGATGTTGATTGAGGCGAATGTTTGATTCAGGCAAAGTGAGTGAGTAAATAATTCGTACGAACAAAACAGGTTATATCCATCTTCACCGATGATCAGATTTGTACGAATTAATTAGGCTTGAGTTTACAACTCATCTACTCATTTGATTAGTGTAAATTCGAATAATAAAGCATCTTGAACAAGAACAAGCTTAGCAAACACATTCATTGCAAATGTCTTTGCGACCAAAATCTGTAATGACAACTAAATGACGGGTATTATTAATCATCATTCGTTCAAATAAAGTTAAGCAATTTTCCGGTATTCCATAATTTTCCTGTAATATCCGAGGCAGTATTCGAATACAGTAAAAGAGATTTCCGTCAGCAAGGCGGACGGTGCTCTGCTTAGAGAATACAATAGAAATAGAGTGGCAATGCTATGGTGAATTGCGAAATCCAAACAAGTATTTTTGTCCCTACGTTAAGGCATTTGATGCTGTTGAAATTTGCTAACGTTGATATCGGAATATAATTTGCATTTCTACAGAGCGCTTGCGCGGTTTATTATTATACCGATTACAGGAAAGGACTTTCTTTACATAATTTATGTGTAATTCGTTTTCTTCCTTAAGGTATGATTCCACTGCACAATGTGCAAGCGCAATGTCCGCAATGTTACGCTCAGCAATATTGCGGACATTGCGCTTCGCAAGAATTTGCAAACATTGCGCGAGTTGGAGTTATTCCACAGAGCAGTATTGCGGACCGGAAATCAACAACAAACAATTCGTTCCCATGCGAAAACTAGGGTTTCAAGTTGTCAAAGGTTGAACGCTCCAAAATATATCTCCGATTGCTCAGATTCTAGAAATTCACTGCCTACCAAAACTCGACAACCTAATTTCTGTTCTCAAACTTTCTGTTCAACTACTGTCCTTAGGATTCGTCTTCCAGTAATAAGGAACAAGCAGGGTCTCCTTTACTAAGAAAGTTATTTATTTTTAGAAAATTAAGTGTAAATATGTAATGGTAGGAATAAAAGTGAAAATCAAATTCAACAAAATATTTCAAATATTTCAAAAAACAAAAAATGAAATGTGTACAGACACGTCCACTTCACTCGGCGTTCAAACTTATACTAATTTTGTCCTTGGCGTCAGTTTTTCACTCTGCCTCTGTCTCTGTCCTTTCCCAACCACAGCCACTCTCACCACAGCACAAGTCTCTCAAACCACCTTCTCCCCCAGTCCAACTCGCCCGCCTATTCATTCCTCCAATGAGGGTCTGTCTTTGCAGACATGGGGCAGTGTGGGATTCCGGTCGCGCGATGACATTCTCCCTCCCATAAAGTCACTGGGACTCTTATCCTCTCTGGGTTCCTCGAGCGCTACCGTTATAACGTCAGGTCTTCCTCCAGTCTTCTTAGGTGGTTTTCGTGGGATATACTTAGCCCTGTCACCGAACCTTGTCTTCACAATAACGCAGACGACATCATACTTGTCGCTGAGCTTCTTCGGGTCTCCGAGCTTTTTTGGTTGTGGTTGACCTGGGTTTGAGACTCCACTCTCCATTGTCTCAACTTCTGGGGTCGCAGGTTCAGGATCTTCGGTGACCGCAACATCTCTACGTACATCCAGGAGACAAATCTTGGCCACTGGTCTTCTGAGTACTCCAGTCGCTGTTCTCACCTCCACAACTCGTACTTGTCCGTCTTCT
>JAQFYE010006345.1:0-10899 GCA_034694305.1 Protaphorura glebata
ACATGGGTGGGCATGGGTGGGTCCTTCCCAACATGGGTGGGCATGGGTGGCGTGTACGATGGTCCCTTCTTACTACTAAGACGACGGAGCTCGTGTAGTCCATGCTAATTATTGTGCGGGATCATCGCACTTGACTACATTACGACTTACGAGACTTACGACGCGACGTCTATGACCGACGACTGGATCATTCCACTCACAAACACTAATTTGCTGCAACTGCAGTTCAAGTTAACAGAATATTTTATTTTAATTCATCAAGGACAAGTTGACAGAAAGAATTCTTGTTTCAGATATCGTTGAAAAAATTGAGGCTTGAGTCCTGTAGCAAAACAAAATATCTCTATAGATGACGTATTTAAGGTAGGTATCAGTTCATCAGAATCTAGGATGGCATTGCCCGGTTGCTTGCTTTCTAGGCAGAGTTTCAAATCTACACTAACAATGGTCCTAGAAATTACTTTACTGTCATTTCAATGCTCAAATATATAAACATATTTTTAACAAGTTCACTAATTGACACAATTCCTCTTGTCGATGTATTGTTGCTAGAGATAATATAAAAATTCTAAAGAAGTGAGACAAGAGCTAGCGGACGTGGGAGATATCACGATAGAGCAACGGATTACGGACAAATATTCAATCGTTGGTTGTCTAGCTCATAAATTGTCAAGTGGCCGTTAGGTTGTCTTATATCAAGTTACCAATAATTCGTGTGGCCCGAGCCTAGCAAACAGTGTTAGGCCCGACAGTGCATTAGTATTCCTGGAGTGAGTGACAGCTAAAAGCACAAATCACTCTGGTCAATTGGATGCTGAGTCTTAACAAACCCACACTGAAGACCATTCGAGTAAAAAGAGCAGGTATTCAGCTTCAACTTCGGCTCTTGTATTTTAATGCGGTTAAATACTAACGATTTTTCGTCAAGCGATGAATTGATCCAAGACGGATAATTTTATGGAGTAGGCACAATGAACACGACTCTATAGACGCACTTCAAACAGCATATTATATCGCCTATCTAAAATTTGAGAAAAATCTCGACTAGGTACTAAACTCGTTTATACAAAATTCCAAATACTTATTCCAGTGAACATATCTACAGTAGCCGTAACATTTTATGTGCTCAACAATTTGTGTATCTTGTTGGGATATTGTTTTCTCATAACATGAGTAGAGTAATTAATTGGTAGGATTTTCCTCAAGTAACTTGTGAGTATCAGGAACATCTTTTGCCCGAGACGACAGATGTCAAATTCAAATATCGTAGAGCTATAAGTACATAATATAAGGTATATCGTCGGAGCATGATATTGGCGTAACATTTCTATACACGTTTAAAGATACGAAGCCATCCTATTTTCGCATTCACAAAAAATATATAATCACAAGAAGCACGTTTGTCGTTAATTATCTAACACTTTCATCGTCAAAATTAACGGGAGAAAATTGAATTGTTGAAGGCTAATTGTGAGTTACCATTATGGACTTTGACTGACTATGACATAATAATAAAGTGTGAAGACAAGAAAAGTAGAATGACACAACCACGATCTGGGCTTTTATCTCATATTTAAGTCATTATGCTGGTTTGAGGGGGACTAGAGTGAGTACTAACGATAAGTGAATTTAGCAACACTTCAAAATACCTAGTAGAATATAGTTTTCTGACTAGTTCGCGAATAATGTTCTCACCTGACTGCGTCTGTCTGTCATTCGTGCACATTCATGTAGCTACATTAAGATTCAATGAAGAAAATGACCAAAGACACAACGGAGTTAGTAGAGTTCACGTAGCCTGTATAGAGTAACTAACCTATTAAGAGAGATGCTGATAAGAAAGACAATCATTTTGTTTTCCTATAAATAAATGAGTCTTTAATAAAATGGTTTTGTCGTGACAAATGTTTTTTTGTAACGGCCCTGTCTTGTCTAGCTGCCATTGCCACCCCCAGAATGCTAATGTAAATCATGTGTAGTGTCTTGTAATGTAGGTTAATGCTGTTGAACCATGTATGTAATGTAAGTATTTGTTAGTCCGTCTTTCCATTTCATTTCAATTTTCTAATGATTACGACATTCAAGAATTCTATCACCCCAACCCCCACACGCCCCTTAATTACGCAAACTGGCTCAACTAACTAACAAGCAAATTTGGAGATTTTTTTTTAAACTTGAACAGGCGTAGAACAATGAGCAAGAGTACGAGTAACGGATTTACTCCATAAGTGACAGCGTTACTACTTTGTGTCGATGTCACTTTTGTCATTTGTTCGTGAACAAGAGCAGAGATTGAGAGTTTGACTTGCCTAAGAGTAGTACAAAAACAAAAGATGTTGATTTGAGACATTGATCAACTAATTTATCTCACATTCAAAGGACAATATCCAAATGTTTTCTACGACGTACCAAATACATTACAAACATTCCGCCAACAATAGTATCGTATTCTTAGGCACAACAACAGGTCGATTAAAAATTGAAAATAAGATTAACCAAATATGGTTCATGCTTACTTTGCTGTATGTGCGATAGAAGCTCACTAACATCAAATTAAATAAAGGGCCAAGCGCTCTAATATATTTATAAAACTATGGCTGAATTAATGTTGAATGACATGTCCGCGTTGCTTGCCTTAATTAAATTAAGCAACACATTGGAAAACGTTTTGACTACAGTAGACGAAGAAATACAATACTGTTGTGATGTGACAATCGATTCTTGACTGACAAGTTGCGCACGGTCGATTGGACGGACGTCTTTGTTGACGAAGGAAACTTTGCTTTATTGCAAATTGAATAAATCCGTCATGAAATGATTTTTAACAGTCATCCAAAGTTAAGTAAGTGGTAGTTAAGTCAAAATTATACAAATACAGAACAAGATGAAACACTTAACCCAGAAGGGAACAAAACCAAATCTTATGAATAGATTGTTCAAGGCAAAGGAAGCGTAAGCGTAGAAGTGCAATGATTTGAATCTTTTCAACTCTAACGTAATCCTTGCAATCATGTTTACACAATTTCAAACAGAAAAATAACCCTTATGAGCCCCCTTCCAGTATTCAATTCAATTTGTATGTATTATTTATAATATGAAGTGACTCTTTTCCTAGACTTCGACTTCATACAATTCAACACACACCACAATGTTAAGTTGCGAGTAAAAAGTGATGAAGAAAATATTAGGAGCTGCGCTAACCCGTTTGTCTGACAACCAAATGTACGAACGAGATAGGTAAAAGTCATCATTCATCTCTGTACGATACGAATAAGAAAAGCACAACGTAATGTTAATAAGAATAAGAGAAGCTCTTGAGTTGATTCAGCAGATTTTCTATTTTCATTTTCTTGATCTTATCATTCCTCTGTGTTCAAAAAACTTCTTACTCGTCACAAAAAAACTTACAAATCCATAGACCGAACATCGTGTGTCCATGTTTCATTGTGAGGGGATTGAAAATTTAAAAAACGCTCATGAGGCTGCCTGGTTTTATTTCTTGCTTGCAATACTCAGTTTAACATAATTATTGAAAAATAATATCTCGAGTGGTATCTCTAAACGTCAGTTATTGGTTCCGTGTTGCGGTGTGATTTATACAAAAAACTAGAAGACATGAAATTGATATTCGCTCATCTAACTTTAAACAGTCACTCAACTGTTTTATGTAATCCGAAGTGAACTGGTTATTATTGACGTGGACCGTTCGAAAGATGCCAATGGCATCGGTAGCTTACAAACTACAAAGAGTACGTGTAACAATTGGTTAATACAATGGCGTCGTCGAGTGAGATTTGTCTGCCTTCAGTCGGAGTTCAATTTTTGTCTTATCCTTTAATAAAATTAAGAAAAAATACAGATTTCTTCACGCGGCCCAGCTGGATTCACTCATCTCTGAGGCAATGATAGGAGTCGAGATGTAAATAGACATCATTAGTGTTCGAAATAACCCTCCAAGCTATCATCTGACTTTTCAACCTATAATGTGACTGTGACGTTGTCATAATCAAAATTCTATCCCTGAAAGTATGAGTTAAATATTTGAATGTAACAAACAACCAAATTTGCGCTAAATGGATTAAAGAAATCCACTAATATCAAGAGATTTTAAAAATATCACACAATTTTTCAATTTTTACATGATTGTTCACGTGGTAGTTTATTGTAATAATCTATGGATACAAGTGTGGTTCAGATACAAAAGTTGAGTAAGTACCTAAGGCTAGTTTGGAGTAAAATTATTCTCCTCACGGTTTCAGAGCAGAGGAAGTTTTACGCATATTATCGAACAGAAAAGAGCCTAAAAAAATTAGGTACACACTACGGAGTCATAATTAAAGTGACTAATTACTCAGATGTCCTTGAATCAATACCGGAGCAAATTGGTGAATAATTATTCAACGCGGATTTGGAATGAAATATTATTATTCACTATTCCTGCAGTGAAATTCCTTTCTAAGATTGTGTGGTAATTCTCAGGAAGTGGCGTTTGTGGAAAATTGTTAATTCGAGCGTCTTTAATTATTTGTCAGGCACGCCCAACGTTAGTTCCATGGAACGGATGGGGCTGAAAGAATGATTTAGACATGGGAAAAAAACTAGAAATAGAGGGAAGAAAGAATAATTCAATGTTGGAAATGCAAACGAGCTTAAAACTTGATTTTTGTTTTTTCAGATCAAGAAATTTTTACGCAATTAAAAAAATTGTGTGTTTAATGATACGCCAAATGTTTAAATAACTTCCGAGAAGTCAAATATGGAATAATCGTGAGGAATTTTAGACAAGAAAAAATTTGACTTGACTTACTCAAATGGAAAGACTAATACTAATTTTAATCCTTTTTAATTATAAAAAAAATAAAACAGTTTCTAACTGTCATTCTAAATACCGGTCACAAAAACTGTACAAATCAATCAAATTCTCATCTGCTACAAGTACTACTTTCAATTAGGATTTCAATACAAGCGATCTTCTTCAAATCAAGAATCAGACAGACAGACAGAAGCACATTAGACCAAGCATGTAGTCTTTTTAATCAATCCATGTATTGATTTTTGTAAAATCATTCTCCTTCCAAATGCTCTCTCTTGTATCATTCCAACTCCATCTCAAATCAAATCCTCATAATGAGTCGTACCTAACAATTGAGTTCTGGAATTTCTGTATCATCATCTACCCAATGTAATGGACGGATTAACAGTACATAAGAATTTTGGACAAGAAATCGCTCGCTCCTGCTACCATTTTCCAACTTTCATTTAATACAAAAGACATCTTTAGTTTTTACTGGGATTAACCTTGTAATAGGGTTATACTTCCTCAAAGGTGGTTAAATTAAATTAAATTGAATTAAATCGCAAAGTGTCATGCATACACATATTTTATGACGTGACGGGAATTAATTAATGACTTACACCTTAATGCATAATGATGTACAATGGCAATCTAAGTTACAATTAGTCGCTGGCTGTATTTAATGCACTCTCCCCCACCCAATCAGGCCTTTAATGGGAAGAAAATAAATAAAATACAAAAAAAAATCCGCGGCATTGCTTAGAGCCAATGCCAAGAAAATTAATAAATATCTTTTACTCACACTTTAAATATTTAGAGTTCAATGCAAACATTATGCCAGAAGGGGTGTCAATGTTTTCCTTCTAAATAATTCACTCTAACATATTCCGCATTAAACAGTAATATAATTATAACACGACATGACCTTCGAATCCGACACATGAAAGGAGAGAATTATCTGAAATGTTGCACATTCGAAGATTTAGTGAAGGAACGTGATTTTGAGGATTAACGAAAACAAGTACTCAAGCTAAACAGCCATTTTTTCTGAAAAGTTTACGATCCCTGAGAAAAGTAAGGTGGATTCAATATTTTCACCAATTATTCAAAAAGTGGTATTCAATGTAAAATGTTTTGTAAATTCAATCCAGAAATGTACGACTATTTGTCGCGTCTACCATTATCCTGGCAAACACAAAGAGATTGAAATCTAATTGCACTAATTTCGGCAAAGTGATTCGCTTGTGGAAATGTAATAAGCCTAGCCTTGATTCACAGGAAAGAAATATCATAAATTGATGGGTGCCTAAGGTGAGTTCTAGAAGCTCCAAAGTGGTGGCCATACAAGTAAATGTGTAAAAGACGGACTCATTACCACGAGGACGGTTCATTACTAAGTTCTAGTCAACTGTAATGGAGAACAATGAGGATGTCTGAGTAGCATAAACTAACTCCAGTCAATATCATTAGCAAAGGACTTGCAGTGCCACACCCTAACTTAAGTTTCTTCTTGAAATTCCGTTCAACTTATCCAAACGCCTTACAATAAAATAAAATACAAATGTCAATCTGTCGCTATGAATAATGCAAGCTTTTCTTTTGACTCTAGCCCAGTCAACTCTCATTTGTTTGTCCGTTTGCCGTTGCATAAATAAAAGTTCAATTTTTAATACTCTAAAGAGTATTCAAAACTAACGAGAGAAGGTTACGAACTGTTAATAACCGATTCGGCCATGGCTCAGAAATCGCAAATAATACATCTGAGCACCAAAAATAATATAAGAATTGACACAAAAATGAAAATTCGGTTAAAACTTTACACGAATTTATTTAAGATTGATTATATTATAGCAAGGTCTAATATATTTCTTTTTCGACAAGGCACTACAGTAATTGCAACAGACCTTTGTGGTTGTACACCACAATAAATTAGGGTTACTACGATAAGTGCCCCTCATTCATCGGGACTATTTCAAATATGGTAGCGAAAGATATCCCAAAATTAGATGGTCGAGAAGATAATGCAAAAATTGCATTGCTGCACTATTATCTCCTGACAAAGTGTTGACCTTATAATTATTTTAGGAGTAATACAGGTTTCTTCAATGTCGAAGCATAGTAGACGTCAACCGCATTGTATGCTTATGTAAATGTAATCTGCATATTAAATACAGTACGGCACGTCATGTCTAAATCAGGAAAAAGAATCAGTGGGAACTAGAAAAGGTTGTTTAAGATGTGGAAACGCTATAAGAAATAAAATAAGTTACCTTGCAAGTATTTGATTCCATTTTCTGCGAGTTGGAGTCTTTACCTGACTAGAATTCTAAGTCTGGAAGTATCTGATTTCAATTTCTATGAGATAGAGTCTGATACGACTCAAATTTTGAGCTTGAATATTTTGGTCAATAATATCATGTGAAGAATTTGGTAAAAGTTAAAGCGAGCGTTTCTTACTACGGAGAAATGATACTTCGCCAAAGATTCCAAATTGCCAAAATCTAAGAAAATTTCAGAGTATACGGCTAGCCAACTCGTTCTGATGTGATGCCCAGAAGGATGGAGCTTAGATAAACCAACAAATATCCAATCAGCATGAGATCCATCTCATTTTGGCTTCCATTGATACCCACACTGATTAATGTGAGTAACAATAAAATTGGCAGAAGGAAATCAACTATAAAAATCCAAGCTTTCCAACTTTCCACCCAACCCATTTCATTGGGTTACACATTCGCATTGAGCCGATGCGATCGTGTCGAGGACTGGATTATCCCATGCAAATACAAATGAACAGACTAATAATACACATATTAAAATAAAATTTATATAGGTCTCAAATGGGTAAGTCGTGCTAGAATTAATCCACATTTCACTCCACATTACATACAAAATAAAAGGACTGCAATCCTTGTATGTGGATTGAAGATCTGCAAGTATCAGTAAGTCATGAGCTGCGAGATTGAAGTCACACGACAAAATCATTTATGGATTTATTTACAGGCATGTCCGAATGACACGGAGGGTTTCATGTGAAGGCATGCCGAGGCGATAATGAGTCTCCATATAGTCAATCATAATTTACTCATGTGAGTTGACGCTTTACTTTTAATCAAAACAACTCTTAAGTCTTCATGTCTACTTATTCTGTCTACCTTGAGTGTTTGCGCTCACCCACGAAATGATAACACATGATGCTTCCAAATGCGCAAAAGTTTGCTAAGGCTTTGCAATTTTGCCTACCTGGTAGTAACTGGTAAGTGACTCAATATTCCTTCTCTCTCAAGTATGGAAAGTCTTCCGTACTTTAATATAGTTTTCACTTCCACAAAAATAAATATAGAGATACTACAATAACAAAATAAAATAACAAGCCAATAATTCATTTTAACGTAAAAGTTGGTAAATTATGTGATATGATGCCTTCGTGTGAAAACTAAAGTTTCACAGCTTGGGTTGAACAACAATAGGACACATTTTACATGAAATGAGGAACTTATTCATCTAGGATTCGACTCGACATGGATAATAACCCATGCATATTTCATGTTAAAAGTTTGACTTTGCAAAATTGCAACTCAAAGCATATACGCACACATACATGTACGAATAGTATGATAATAACAAGAGGAATAAAGGAGAGATGTTATTATTTTACAAACCAGCAAATATTCTTGATTCAGCATTTACGCCACAGTGATGGTGTGATCTCTATTCCATCATTTCAATTCCAAGGATGTCTTACAATACAAATTGCAAGCGGTCTGCTTTAACCTTAGCTTTTGTAAAACAGGGAAAAGGCATACATTGGTTCCATACACCGCAATAAATTTCTTTATGTCCAATTATTATGATATATATTCCTAAGAAAATAATGATTCAGTTTTTTTGAGAAAAAAATTTGCATGGATGGACACTTGTGTATCGCTCTGGTTATTTCCCCATACGAGCCAGATAGTACAAAAAATAGACACCATATGTCGTTTCAAAATATCATTTCCGCACTTGGCCCATTCATACAAAATTCATATAACAGAACCGCAATAATTTGACAGCACATTTTTAAAAAACTCTTTCACTGTCCCAACAAATTGTTTGAAAGAAGTATCTCAATTCATATCATCCTTCACGTGTTGTTTAGTTGCTAAAGAACTGTATTTCGATTTAGAAGAGTAAAATATGCTTTTAAATCGATCCTTTCTGTTTAAAAAAACCGCGAGGCGCTTGAAAATCCGGTAGAATAGATTTACGCTGATGCGAGGGCCTCTTTGTTTTTTTCTTCTGATATTTTGTAAACAGACCAACCAATAACTGTAATAAACGTTAAACGTTGCCAGTTAAGTAATGGCGAGTAACATTGTGAAAAAAAAAAGTTCTTTTTTCAATCAAATACTAAAAAATGACAATAATACGTGAAACAATACATGTACTTAAACATGTAACGGATATTATCCGTTCATTAGATCATCAGTCATAGACTGGCCCATCTCTAATATCATGAATTGTAATCTTAGGACCATATCCCAATCCGTGGCAAAATGGCAATGACACCAGTCAGGTGAGTGAGTGTGAGAAAAGACACGGTGATGATTGAAGAAGTTACGGATAAGCAGGTAAAAGATGATACAAAATTCTAGTTCTAGTATGTGTGAGTGCGTGTCGAAATCATATGATGCGTGAATTGCTTGGTCTGCCTAAGCGTAAATCTCTAAAAAGACTTCGGATCATCTAAACACCATGCATTTCCAATGAAATAACAATGGAGATGTGCAGGTCAGGTGTAAATTGTATTATTATGGCGTTGGTGCGAATCCAAACTCCATTGTGTGTAATAACATTTCTGACACACACACGATCTAATATGGAACACCCTATAGTGCATCCAGTTCCATTTTTCTTATAGCCGCCTTGCTGATTCTGATTCGCCTCAAGCGGACAACGACAACAGAAAAAAACTTAATAGATAATAAATATAATATAGGGTATGTATTCCTTCTTCCTTCCTCGAAAAGTAGTCATAGTCAAGGTGCTGAGTTGAGAAGAAAATATTGGGCACGGTATTCCTCTTGCATTTCATTGTAAAAAAGCCGTTAGTCTTGATATTATTATTTTTTACCCGTGGCAGTGTCGGCCGATTCAATAAGATATAGCCCAGACCAAGCATCATCGTAGTGGAATGGAACAAACGTTTTTAGTTGGGCAAATTCGTGACATTTCTCATCAAAGGCGACCAAAGTGTACCAGTATAATACTATGTGCTCTACTGTTCTTTCTTAAGATTGATCAACAAATTGTAGTACAATAAAATTTGCGGGGCCTGAGTAAAACTATTTGAGAGTCGACACTCGTCAGCTCATTCTTGTCGTAATAATGCGTCGACACGGGCCAATACCAATACATGTCGGTCGGTACTCATTCATGATTGCTCTCTCACGCCTTGGCATGAGAGATGGAACGGAATCCAGGGCTAACCAACACCCTTGCATTCTTAATACTAATATTGAAATCCAGAGGTCTTTACTGTGTGTAAAGTTTTTAAAAAAAGATAGAGTCCAATCTCACCCATTCAATTTAAAATTTGGGCCGAGTCACGACTATCTTACGCCTTACTTAACTTAGCCTGATTTCTTACCGCTATTAATGTGGAGTTTTCTAGGTTCCTTATTGTAGTATACATAACATCACCTAATCGTAGAAACAATCGTAAGTAAAGCCGGGTTTGATGACAAAAATAAATTGGGGAATCGTTCCCTTCGTGAGCTCCATCTAATTAGTTCAGTTTGTGAATTGTGACCAATATTATAGAAGAATACCTGATTTCCCTTTGTTGTTAGTGTTATGATGACAGGATTTGATTTATTAAGAGATATTTTGTTTATGAGCAGTCGATGATACTAAGTATAGAATATAGATACAGGGTGAGTCAGAAGTATCTCACCCTATTCGATTTCATTATTCCGTCGATCGGATTAACCGATTCAACCGGGACACAGCTTAAAATGAAGCCAATGAACTAGAGGGATGTTCAATGATGTGCACTTTTGAGTTTCTAAACCAACGGCCAGTCCGTGACCGCTCAAAGAGGTTGCTAAGTTTTTTTATAT
>JAQFYE010006346.1:0-10896 GCA_034694305.1 Protaphorura glebata
CTTGTCTTTATGGAAGAAAATACGACGTATTGTAGTTCAACAAAACAAATGAACAACGAATAATCCGCCATTCTGTTTTTTGGACCCAAATTCTGACATCTCGGTATTTTGGAAAGCAAAACCCGAATCTTCGGTATTTTGGATGAAAGACCAACAACTTTGTAGAACAAATAATCCGGCATATTGTTCACTTGGAAAGAATCCCATATTTTTCTTCGGATTTTCGTTAAAAAGGAACAATGTTAGAAACAAAATATTCCGTCACTCTGCTATCTGGTGTGATAATCCGACATTTTCGTACATCATATAATAAATGAACGATTTCGTCAACAAAATAATTTTTTTGTGATCGGAAAATCCGACATTTGGTTTAGTGAGAGGGAAAAGCCTCCAAATATTTTTGAATGCAGAATAATTGGGGATCCGATATTTGGAATGGGTAGAATTGTTGAGTTTTGTGCTTTACATGGATGGAACATGTGGAGACGGTCCATTGTGAGTTGAGGACGTTAGAAAGAGGAAACTGCGTCGTTGAGTCGTTGAGTGAGAGTGTGATGGGAATGGGAAGGACGTTGGAGTGTGGAGTCCGTGAGGTGAGGTGATCAGACTCTCCTTCCGCCATTACCACCTTACATAGTCATAGTCAGAGGTCTTTGGTAATAGTCCCAGGCCCAGGATTTAGGATTTGATGAGACCAGTTCCCAGTTACCACCTGTTTTATGACCCATTCCATCCACCGGAAAATACCCGGCTCTCCACTCATCCTCTCTCTTTATTCCTCGACCACTACAATCAACTCTCAGCTCATTAATCTCATCTTGCAACTTTTACGACTCACAGTCTAAACATCATCCCAACACCCTTCCCTTCTCTATTTCTCCATATCTCCATTACATGAATGATTGACCTGGCGTTCGTTAAAGAGCATGCTCTGGTGGTAGTATATGTCAAATGATTCTACTCTTACCTTGACTGAGTTCTCTGCCTCATGAATGGATACGTTGTAGAGACCCCCAAGTCTCTTGAGTTCCTCCATGTCATCCCTTAGTTTGAGTGGATTGTCTTTGACAAAGTAGTACGTGCTCTGATGACTTGACCTGAAGTCAATGAAGAGAGATCCATTGAGGACGGAAGTGATGACCCCTTGAACGACGGAATTGTCCACTGTGCTGATCAGTGTCCGTCCATTCTCCATGCGAGAGACGAGGAGTCCAGGACCGAACCCCGTTCTCCGGTAAGCAATCCTGGACAACAAGTGCTGGGAATGATGACTCAGAATCCGCTCTGGATTCAGTTTGGACTCTCGACTGAAACCAAGACTCTTGAAGGCCTGCGTCACTGTGTTCGCAATGCAGTCCAGTCCAGACAGGGCACCAAACTCTGGACTCAGTCCACTCCCCACACTAGGCTCAATCACGAGGGGCTTCACGTAGTCTTGACCGAAGATGAGTCGAAGGTCAAACCCATAGAGGACCAGCCAATCCCCGAGTTTCGTCATTCTCCCGCGAGAGAACCAATGGGGTGGGGTCAGAGGGTCATTCTGCGCAAATCGGTACGTGAAAATGTCTGTGGGGACTTTGAGGGTGGAGGGAAGGGAGTGCCAGGCAGGGACCATCCATTGACCTATGGATGGGTCATAGGGACGACCGTTGAGTATCACAAGACCTGTGTGTCGGTCCACGACCCCACCATGGAAGTCGATGGGGGAGTAAAAGTCCGGACTCGTGTCCCGAACCACCTTCCCAAACGGAGTTCGATGGATTTCTTTGAGAATGGCTCCATGAGCATTGAAAATGGCGAGAGGGGATCCATTCTGATCTGCAGCCACGAAGTAACTCTGAGCGTCTGAAGACACGAGACCCACGAGCACTGAGTCACTGTCATAGATATGAAGGAAACTCTTCCCCGTCAGGGGGTAGTGGGTGTGGGTGATGAGGTGGCGGGACTCAGGGCTCGGGTTCCCATACAGGAACTGCGTCACATTCCCCTGGTCATCCTTCCAAGCCACGAGTCGATCCAAATGATCATAGAAGAACCACACTTTGTAGGAGTCTTTCTTGACTGCATGGAGTAAAAGTCCTTTGTCATCGTACTGGAATTTCTCATTCCCACGCTGAATGAGGAAACCACGTGCATCGTAGGTGTAGCGGAGCAATTCTCCGACTTGAATGACCCGGTCACCACTGTCATAAATCAAAGAGGCCTTGTCTCCTTGTTCCACGATCTGCACTGCATTCCCATTTTCGTCATACACGTACTTCCAATTCCCACTCCCCATGACCTCTGACACATGACCATCTGGATCGTATTGGACATTGTCCGCATATGCAGAGGACGCAATGGTCATCTTCCGATGTTTGACCTTTCCACGAGCGTCATATTCCACGTGAAGTTTGTACACTTCATTTCCTTTCACATTGAGACTGATGGACCGGATTCGGTTCACACGGTCACGCTCCACTGACCTCGAGAAGATTTTACCCAAATCTTGAAGGACAGTTCGATTGTAGGAATTCTGATAAAAGGTCAAGTCCATGACAGACTCAAGGACACCTGTGTTCTGACTCCTCTTCACACTCAATCCCTGGACAGCCTTTCCATTGACCTCGACCTCCACGTGACTCATCCTTGCATTCCCATCATGTTGGAACTTGAGATGGACATTGTCCAGTCCTGTCTTTGACCCGTACTTCTCCCTCGTCTCCTTCAGAATCCCACCATGGTATTTGTATTCAACTTTGACCTCAAAACTGGCTTGGGAGACTTCCGCCACTTTCAAGAGCCCTGTCGTGTCTTGATAACTGAATCTAGCTGACCTGAGACCCGCCACACTGGCCTCTAACTTCCCACTCTTGTTGTACACATAATTGATCCTCCCTGACCCTTGGGGGTAAACAATGCTCATGATGTGACCTAGGTCATTGTACTGGATTCTGTAGACATCTCGACTGCTCGGAGACTTGTACTGGTACTCGTAGGCTCCGATGGATGTGGAGATGCCGAATGTGTGGATGTGACCTCTGGGGGTTGTCAATGAGTCAAATGCACCTGCATTGTTGTAGTCCAACAGGTAGTCACTTCCTCCAGCTGTAGTCGTCTTGGTCGGCTAGGAAATAGAGAGAGACAAAGAATGGAGGATTAGATTACAACATCTCACGTCCCTTCCCTCCACATCATCCACTTTAATTAATTAATTCAAATCCTTTCTTCTCATCTCTTCTCTTTTACTTCTACTTCTACTTCTCTATCCATCCATCCAGCTCACATTTCATCCGGAAAACCAAACCAAAGTAGGAAAAAGAACGATTTTTCATGTGATACACGTTCTACCATTCCTTACATGTTTCTCCTAATATTGATAACAGTTTATTCCTAATTCTTGACCTCACCAACAAAAAAATAACTGGCTAATAGTTTGAATTCAAGGACCTGAACTAATTTGTGGACTGTTAGAAATAACTTTAAGGGCCTCATCCGTCATTATAATAAACCATGGTGTTTGAGGCCACAGGAATATCTTATACAAAGAATCAGAAAAAGTACACGGTGAGTAATTGAACCCCGGACCGAGTGGAGTACGGCTGACGTTCATCACACTGGACTGCGCCTTATCCACTTTCCCGAAAAAGAGATTTGACGTGGAAAGGGAATCCGTTGTGATATTGGGGTGCACGTGAAATGACGTGACCTTGGACTATGACAGTAAAGAAACGGTTGGCTGGATGAGTTCACCTGTCCTGTCCTGTCTTGTCCTCATCTGTTCTCTTCTCTTCTATTCTATTCTATTGAATTCTATTCTGGGGAACAAACATCCTGAGAGAAAAGACAATTTCATTTAGGCCTGAGGAAGTACGAGAAGATAAGAGGGACGGAGAGATGTCATCCATCATCTCTTCCTTTTCATCCTTCACTCAAATCTAAACACTCCAGGCATTGTCTTCTCGGAAAAGAAAAGAAAAGAAAATAAAGGGAAAGAAAATGACACCTTCTTCTCACTGCACTCCATTGCACTGGCACTGGATACCACATCCATGGCAACAACCTTCCGTCACAAGGGACACTCCCTAATTATAACTCTCTCATTTCCCAGGGCCACCCATTTAGCCCAACCTGATTCAAAAAGTAATTCCCTTCGTCATTCTCAGCGGCAATACTATCTCGTCAGGTTTTTACCATGCATACGATGGCTTTTCCCCACTTCCGCTTTCATAAAAACGAGTCTGTCATTTATGCAAAGGATTTTTAATGTAGGCCACATAATGGTGAAAGACCTTGACTTAAGAGCTGAAAACCATCCCTTGTTACAGTTTGACATGACAGGTAAGTATTGAGTTTGGTGAAATCTGAGGATTAAATTAGCCCGAAGGTGAGGAAATGAATGAAAGGAAAAGATTCAAAGTTTTTGAACTTTTCTATTGGAAAAAGTTATGAGTTGTTGGGAAAGATAAGAAAGTGAGTGAAAGTGCACTCCAAGGGCAAAACTTTTACTTGGACACTTCCTGTCTCTTAGCCTTTCTCTATGTGGAGTGATTTGGAGTGACAGATCCAGGTCACAGGTCCTCGGCTCATACTTAGCCCGGAAGGAAAAACTAATCTCTGCTCTGCAAGGGTCAATCCCTACTCTCAATAGTATATCATCATTACGAGACTTTCACTTTGACCTCATGGGAGAAAGTTGGAGAAAGTCAATTCTATTATAATCATTCTGTTCATGATTCCAATTCCATTTCCCATCAACTTTCCAGCATGTCGTGATCACGTTATGAGGCCAATATTATGCATGGTTTTTGAAATAATTAAACCCCATGGCAGTTAGGACAAGGGAAGAGATCACACGACACAGATCCTTATGAGAATATTCTCATTTAATTGAGTCGGGACCTAAGAGACAACATTCTTGATGAGGTGAGAAAACTTACGAGAGTGAGGAAGAGATCTCTGAAGGTGTGAGTGAGGGTGGTGCCGTCTGCTGAGCGAGTTTTGAACAAACGTCCAGATCGATCGTACTCGTAAGACTCTGTCAAGTCATCCCATTTCCAACCAATCAATCGCCCGAATCGATCATACTCCAAATCAACAGGGGCAAACCCATGGCTGTTCAGTAAACAAACGGAATTCGATTTAATTCTTTCATTAGTGGACGCATGGTACATGTAGTACATACCTGGGAGACCATCTGAGTGGACGACCGGCTCGATCATAAGTCACATTCAAGATTTCATTTCGATCATCCACAAAAACTAATTCTGATTTGGTTTCTCTGTCATACTCAATCATGAGGATATTTTCTCCGTTGACTCTCATTTTCTTGTCCACTTGGACCACCTGTTTGTTCTTCCCACGTCCTTCTTTCCGAGCCACATAGCGCCACTCTACACGATTGACCAGGTCACCAGCCACTTCAGTCTTTTGTTTCCCTGGGACTGGGAAACTGTCCGAGAGGACTGGACTGATGTCACCCAGTATGTTGTATGGCACTGTCTCAGTCGTCATCGTTTGACCCCACGGGTAAAGTCGAATCACAGTCCCATCTGGCTGCACAGTCGTCACTTCTTCCATTTTACCTAAAATCATCAAATACATATTCAAAACACTGTCCAGCACCTCAATTATTAACAATAACAGAGAGTTACAGTCCAAGGCCTCAAATCCTAACCAACAACTAACGTTAAGAAACCGCTCGACGACACCTGAAGTATTAAAAAAATAACGTTAACGTCTCATATGGACACAGAAACGATAATAACCGACTGAGACAATCAATTCTTGACAAGAAACGTTAAGAATCCTGTACGAGGCTTCAAGTACTTAAAAACAAAACGTTACGAACCAACCGAGGTTTCAATTAGGCACTGAAAAAGAATGTTAACAACGTTTAAAACTACCTGTTCGTTTGATGATAGAAGAGCCTTTGATGAGTACAGTGAGGGGTAGATCCTGATCCTTGGTCACCCTAACACTCGCTCCCTTCTTGCTGAGGTCAAAGTTCAAGCCTACAACTTGACCAGTTGGGCTGACAGCCATGACTAATCTTCCGAACTCATCATAAGAGTAAACTGAACTTCTTCCAGATGAGTCTTGACGACTTTTGATGAGTCCTGATGACCCATGATAGTCAAAGGTCATGTTGTAGCCCTCAGGAGTTGAGAAGTCTTGGAGCATTCCTTTCCGACTCATTCTGAGTGAGAATTTGTGCCCTTGAGCATTTTCGATGCTTTTGACAGCCAAGGAGTAGTCCCTCAAGATCTGTAATTTATTTCCAGCAGAGTCCGTCACACTATTCAATTTCCCATTTGACATGTTGACGTTGTACAAGAAAGTGTAGAGTGTTTCTCCTGTCACGATGTTCTTAGTGGCGACGTGTTGTCCGAAACGATTGAAGATGTAGATTTCTTGAGTCTCTGGTGAGTAGACTTCGTACTGACGAGACTCACTGGGTTGAGCCATGGAGGATGGAATCAATGCTTGGACAGATCGAATCCGATAATTCCCTTGATCTGAAATGTGCAGAATTCCATCCGGTGACATCGCAATGGCGGAAATCGTGTTGAATTTTGTAGTGGCTGCCAAATAATGATCTTCTTCAAAACAAACACAACCACGATCCAAACAATTACATTTAGACTCCGAACCCGCAAAATGTGACACACGTCCGTCCGTACTAATGAGACGGACACGACTGATACGTTGAGAGTCAGACTCCGCTATAAAGAGGTCACCGTTTGAGGAAAAGGTCAGACTCTGTGGAGAAATGAGGGATGTGTGAGTGGCCAAGTCATTGTCATATCCACCAGAAGGCGTTGGACAATGGAATGGACGACCGGCAATGACACGGATCCGATTATCATCCGTCAATTTCAAGACCATGTGATCATCAATAATGTAGAGGGAGTTGTCCAATGGGTTGACGGCCAATTCCGTCGGCCATCTTAAGTGAACTTCCTCCACTTTCAGCGTCCCTTCACAAGGGATGGGTTTCCAGTGAGACTTCTGTTGATGATTTCCTATGACGGTTGTGATGATTCCATCTCGATCCACTTTCCGAATGTTTGTTCCATCTGCGAAGTAGAGAACGTTGTCCGAAGACACAGCCAGTCCTTTTGGGTAAGCTAACTTTGCATCTCGGGCCAAGGCTTCATCTCCACAATGGGCCTCGTCACCAGGTAAACAACGCTCTCCTGACCCAACGGCAGGTTCCCAATTGTGTTCCGGATCAGAAGCATCTTCAATGTTGCGGACTCGGATGATTTGATGAGACTCAGGGTCAGAGATGTAGAGGGTGTTGTCGACTGGACTCAATGCCATGTGGTAGCGGTACGACACTCGAGACGCACTGAAAAATATATCCAGGGAAAAATTATCATTCTGGTAAGGAACAATCTTAAACAAACATATAAAGGAATATTTGTGACCATAGAAGAAGCTACTTGATGATTGACTTACTTGAGTCGAACAACACTTTGAACAGTGCCATCTACAACGATCCTCCTAATGAGATTGAAATCTCCAACAAAGAGTGTTCCATCCGCAGAAGTTGCAAGTGCAACGGGTGCCAATAATTTTTGTTTGGCAGCGACTCCATTACAATCCGCAGCTGCACAGTCCAGAGGTCTCTGATATCCATTGCCCATCGTGGTGAGGATGACACGTGGTCTCCTCTTCAGATAAATGTTGGATCCGTCACCCTTCTGAATGATTCCTTCGTGAAAATTGTAGCGATGATGAATGTCCAGATTCCATCCTCCGATGTCTGAGATGCTCATGTCATGACCTGAAAGCGTCGTACTCTGGACATCCCATATGACCCCAGCACAACTCTCATACTCATAGCCGACTTTGACGATGGCGGTTGTGACTCCGTAGACCCTTTGTCTGTACACATTCAGTCGATTCCAAGCATATGTGAATTTGATGTCAGGGTCAGCTTCGAATGTTTTTTCGAACAGAACGCCCTCTATCGTGATACGGAGATGAACTCTTCGGAGTGACGTTGGGATTGTCTCTGACGTGAGTTGGAGTTGAATGGTGGATGAATAACCAGGTGCTCTGGAACTGTGGTACATGAGATGGAGTCCAGTTCCTGGAATCAAAATGCTTTCCTGGACGACCTGAGACTCCACGAGGATCACACTCGCTTCTGGACAATCTCCTTGGAATCCATGCTTCCAGGTGGCCAACACTACCGGTTTCATTGTCTCGTAGTCATGTGACTCACATGCTTGTCCACGAATCATCAATCGCTTGTCTTCCGTCGAGCCCATCACCACTGAATCGATTATTACCACCTAACAATGTCAAAGGTCAAGTTAGATCATGGTCATCCACTCCATGATTCAAATCGACCCTGGCGTCCGATCATCTCGAAACATGTCTCAATGGAAAGCCTGTGCGATTTCAGCACAAATACCGAGTATTTCCCATTTGACCTGGGTATCCTTATCCATATCAACATGGCCTTATTCAAAATCGCAGTGACTTTCCAGTGAGCCGTGTTTGAAGAAAATCGGATGAGGGGTGTCAGGACTAGTGTAACTCAAAGACTGGCCATTCTGGAGAGACCAGCCTGTGGAATAATGCAATGCTTACCTCATTCCATGGAACAAAGATTGTGCGTGTGCGTGAATTGAAAGGACTCCTCCCAAACTGAAGTGTGACAGCCCCACCACCATTGACCATGAGATCGAACCACCCATCATCCTGAGTCAGAGTGAAACCACCCAGTGGTTCAAGTGGTGAACTGCTGGAAACTCTGACTCCCATGAGTCCACTTCCATTCGGAGTGACCACACGTCCACGGACGACCCCACTTCGACTAAACAAGACAGAGAGACAGAGGGAGTGTTATAAGAGACAATCACGTGAGCTATGACAGGGGGAGGGGACTAAGGAGGAGGGGAGGAGTCTCCAGGGTAAGGTTTATGGACAACAGAGTGAGGTTTCACTTACCTCTTGTTGAAATGACTCCAAAACACACTTGGATTTTTTTAAAGCAGCACAAAAAGACAGAGATAAAAAGAAAAGCACAGTTAACCAAGAGAAGAGTAAACGACGACTGACACTCAAGTGCCATCTCTTGGGACATTCAACGACACATGACATTCATATCCACGCACCCCGTCCCCACACACCCACGCACATTAACCCCCCCACTATTAACCCTTCCACTAGGAATCATATATCGGTTCCCCACCTCACTTTTTTAAATCAGTTACCCCCCAACCCCAACATTTAACACATAACAAATCTACAAACATTTCATTTCATTAATTGATTGATTTTTTGAAAGTTCCCAACGTACGGTCGTGCTTAATTATGGTAATTTGAGACAGGGGCACAATTGCATATAGAGAAGGAGTAACGGTAACGGTAATGAGTCACATGTACCTACACACATCATGGTTCCTGTACATCTCAACGACCTCTATCCATAAAATTGTGAATTAAATATAAATGAAAATACCTCCCGTTGAAGGCTTCCTGTTTGGCATAGCTCTGAAGACTTCCTTCTTCGATCAAAAATTTCATTTTTTCAAAAAATGAGGCCGTAATAGCGGGTGGTTGTTTCCTCAGAAGGATGTCAATTGGTTTTCGAGCAGAGACACAGAGTTGACTTTTCTCACACTGCGGTTGTGAGCAACACTCAGGGTCTTCACAATCCGTGAGTCCATCTATTGTCAGAAAATGGAAGGGTTAGTACAGGAAATGATTTAATAGAGGGCGGAAGGACGTGCCTTTGTCGTTGTCTTTGGCATCATTGCAACTCTGTTCCATCATGACTGAGCATTCCAAACCAGTCCATCCATTGTGACACTTGCATTCCCAGAATCCTTCATAGTTGGCCTTACATTGTCCATGACCACTACAACTGTTCGGACATCCTTCCAGAGTGCAATGCTTTCCATTCCAACCGGTGACACACAAACAAGTTCCGTTCTTGCATTGTCCATGCTCAGCACATCTGTCAACAAACAGGAAGTATGAGTGGAGGAAAGTAAACAAACAAAACCCTCATGAATCCAATGAATCCGTCCATACCTTTTGTCACAGACTCGTTGATTGCACAACGTTCCAGTCCAACCCTCAGTGCATCGACAACCACCGCCAATGCAAATACCATTCGCCCCACAGTTTGTGTCACACAATTCTACGTACAAAATCAACTCAGGTTAGTTTGACTCAAAATATGCGGGCTTTCTGTTGACTCTTCATATGTTTACTGTTTACCTTGTGAACAGTCTTCGCCAGTCCATCGAGGCTCACAAGTACATGTCTGAGTGTCAAGACTAAAGACGCCGTGGGAGGAGCAATCAGGCAAGCATTGGAGTGCTCCATTGTCAGGTTCACCACACTCCGCCCCCAACCATCCCTTCTTGCACATACACACTCCATTCAGACAAAAACCATGGCCGGAACATGTCGGATTTGGACAGTCAACTGAAATTTATCGTCAACAATGTTTAAATCACCTGTTAACGTCATTTGTACTTAACTATTAGTGCAGAAATCACTATTCAGGCCTCACCCACCAAATAAATAAACTATGATCTTTGAGGCCCAATACACATTTTTATACCAGGAATAAGAAAAAGTGCCCTGGGAGGAATTGAACCCGGGATCGAATGGAATGAATCCGACGCTCAAGCCACTAAGCCATAGCCAACTTTTATAAAACATTATAGGACGTTAGAGCTAATTAGATAAGAATGAGTATTTATTTGAGGGAATTTGGAGAAGATAAGGATAAGATGGAGGATCGATGGAGAGAGACTAAGGAAAGTCAATGTTTGTTTAGTAGGGAAAGTAGATTTTAGTTTGTCTGGAAGAGGTAGAAAAGTCTTGACTAGAATTCTAGAATCCAGAGGTAGAGAGAAAGAGAGAGAGAGGAGAAAATGATGA
>JAQFYE010006347.1:0-10895 GCA_034694305.1 Protaphorura glebata
AATTTCGAAACGCGTTGCTCATTTGAATAAAGCTCACAATAATACAATTATTGTTCGACTTTTTATTTACAATCATATGAACAAAGGACATCAGATTCGAGAAAATTAGTGTCGGTATTCCCGGCATTTCTCTCCAGTCACCTCATAACCGTGAGAACGACCCCTACAAAAGTTGTTCCACTCAGTGAGACAAGCAACCTTTCTCTCTATCATTTTTCTCTGCGGTCAAGCCTCGAGGTCACAGGTCAAGGTCAACATTACGGTTATGTGGCAACCTACTTCGGTTAAATTCGGTTCAGAACCGAAACCAAAGCGAAACCGAACCGAAGTTTCGGTTCGGTTTCGGTTTGGATTGAAAACCGAACCGAACCATTTTTTCGGGTTCGGTTCCAGGTCCGAACCGAACCGAAATTTTCGGTTCGGCTCGGTTTCGGTTCGGTTCGGCCAGAAAAACCGAACCGATCGACTGACTAATTGTAATTATAATTCATACCTTGATTTTCACACGCGTCGTATGAATACCATTCCATACTGACTGTGTATCTCACTTCCTTATGCCTACAATACTTTCGTCTGTACACTATAGGAAACAAGAAGCTATGAACCGGCTTATTACACATCCTTCCCACACTCATTACGCAGAAGAACGTTGTCTTACTTGTCGAGTAGGTTTTCTGGTGTAAAAAAAACTATCACACAAGATCAAATATTATGTCCACATGTAATTGATGCACGAATTAAATCGAGCTAACAGAGCGAAATTAGATTATACTCGTGCCGCATTTAATAAAACGCCTGTCATCAATTTTTTTAGTTTGAATGAAATCTTATAACATTATGAAGTTTGGTTTGAATCTTCATCAGCAGCAACAGTTATTCTTTAACGAAGGACGGAGGACAAACTATTCCATACTAAATGTACGCCACCATCAGAAGCTTTTCTACTAACATAATAAAATCCTATAACACAAGACAAAATTTTATGTTCACATCGAATGTAGAAAATATAAATGATTTCGTTCAGGTCTACTTGACCATGTCAATAAAATTTGCAGGATGTAATCAAAAATAGATGGCAGTCCTTTGAGAATTTTAACACCTTGTTAAGACACTTTGACTTATTTTTGACTCATCTCATTTTGACTTGATGTATATGGACCAAGGCATATGATATTTGTGACCATCGCAGTGTACATCACGTTAACCCCTTCATGAACCAACTACAGTGGTATAAAATTTGAGAATTTTGGATTGAGAATCGAGAAGACTCATGTAGCCTTATAAACTCGACGCCCAACATGGTCGGCTGTGCTAAAATAGAAACTAATAAATTCCGCGGGGTAATGCACTACACAGAAATTCAACTAAATTACAAGTTAGTGGTAATGAGTGTCAAAAAGAAAGTAATTCTCCCTAGTATTCTTGACGTTTTTCCAGATTCGTAACCTCACGGCGGAATTAATTTTAAATTTAAAATTTTGAATGTAATCTCTTTGATTTCGATGATAGAAAATTAAACTCCACTCATTATTTAGTATTAGTGAAGTGAAATTGAATTATAAACATAGTTGTCTAGTTTTCCTTCCTCCTATCAGCACTAATGTTTCATGGCTTCCAAAACTATATAGGTCTGTAGGTGTAGGTGGGTATGTGTTGATTTAACCGTATACCTAATGTTTGCTTTTCGACTGCCCTGATACACGGCTGAATTTTTGAAACTATTAACCACTGCCCACAGAAATTGCTGCACAGATTCATATTGACGCCAGGTTAGACTACCACTGCACTTGCCAAAGGTAATCAGTTAACGTATCCTGAATTTTATTTACTCTCAAGTGAATGAATTCCCCCAGATTTTTAAGAATTGAAAGTAAGGTTACAGGGGTTGGCAGATGTTTTTGGACAGTTTCCGTACGACTATGTCTCGCGCTGTTTGAGTGAGAGAATTTTGAAAAAAATATCACCACCTTGTTCTTGGGCAAGTTGGAACAAGTGATAATTTTTACAGATTTTTTTGCATCGAATCATGGCGGGCAAAATGGCCACGGAAGTTGAAACACTGGTGAGGACATTTTCCAGAGAAGGTTTGTCATTTCGGATGATCATAAAAAGGTTAAAAGGTCACGGAATCGAATTATTTCTGAAAAAAATCTCTAAAAATTATCACCTGGCCCACTTGTCCAAGGATAAGGTCATATTTTTTTCAAAATTCTCTCACTCAAACAGCACGAGATATAGGCGTACGGAAACTGCCCAAAAACATCTGCCCACCCCAGAGGTTATATGTAAGCGGCTTGAGAACCGATATGTCAATAATTAAGTCTAGGCCAAGGATGTTTTCCACAACTTGGGAAACCACAAAAAGAGCTAGCTGATAACTGATTGGCAGGCTATATGAGAGTCTAATGGTGACACTTTTATTGAGTGCCAGAACATGTCAAGTGGCAAGCACATCTATCCAATTGTCTGTATTGAAACGGAAGTATAAAGTGTACACATCCAGGAACAAAGGAAAAATTTACAGTATTTTATAAAATGGTGACAGTAACGTTAGAGGAAAGCGGGATATATAAGAATGGATGAAAGTGAAAATTGGTAGAGTGAGAACTCCTTGCAATGACAACTAGTAGGACGCTTGAAAAAAAAATGTTGTTGAGATTTGGGCTTTGAAATGTCGAGGAATAAAACTTGGGTAATAGTTAGAATTAGTGAAAAACGAAAACCACGCCGCAATGTTCAGCCGCACATTATGACGATTGCTATTGATGTGTGTACTGACTTATAAATTTGGAAAATAGGTTTCGTGATATCGTTAACTTTTTAAGTACGTGGAATTATGACTCCTACTAAAATGGTCATCTCAATTCCGATTCCATATTTTAAATTGCTAGTTTGTTTCTCTTGTACGTGTCTGCAATTGGCTTTCATCAATCTGCCAAGAAATCTATAATTTAAGTGTGAGAATATTATATCTTCGGAATTCAGTTCACATTACACTAGTATTGCGCACTCTGAATTGACCAAGAAACATGTTTTAATTTAGCTGCTTCTATTTGACTGCAAATAATTTTTAATTTACAAAAGTAGTTTGACGATTTAGGTACGAATAGATTTAATTAAATGTCTTACACGGGAACCACTTCAGTAGAGTACCCGACCCAGAGGCACCATGCGTATAACATCCGAAAATGTCAAATCCGTGTGAACAAATAAATTGCTTTTCGTGGCCTGTTTCCTCATTTATCGTCAATGTTAAGAAGTTGACATCGAACATGTTACAAACTTTGAGAAAATTCAGACTAATTTACTTCCCTAAAATTTGACTGGAATATTTAAAAATGTAAAAAAGGTGAAAATTTTGAGAAAATAAAATATTTTGAATTTTCTCAAACTAACATTGTAATGTATTTGACATGTACTTCACAGCATTGGCACAAAATGAAAAACGTAAAATCTGGCAAGCACTTTAACACGTTAATTTTGAGGTTTCACACCGATCACAATATTTAAACCATTCCGGAGATTAAGTTTTTGCGAAAGAAGTACTACTACATTTGTGCAAGCGAAGTTGACGTTCATGATGGCTATGCCAGGCGATCCTAAGTAGTGTGAAAAATTGAATTGCAGATCTGTAGGTCCGATACCATATTGAAGAGTAAGAAATTAAAATGCTATTGAGCCTGAATAGTAAAAACACAATCGTAAATTAACAAGACATTCATAATAGGATTGAGTCATTCAGGCTGGCCGTAGTCTTACCACATTTATAATTTTGACGAAGCCCCAATCCGCCTACAGTCGGATCGGATTTAAGTTTTGACATATCGTACCAGAAGGCACTTCTAGTAATCCTACTATCAATTAACAAAAGTGGCTGAATCCCTTCACTTGACCCTAGTAGCAAAATACACCTTAGAGTTAACTGATTAGCTATGCAAACGCCGTGTTAGGCCAATTTGAGTTCGTGCACTAATTTCTGTGAGCAGAGTTAATAGTTTCAAAACTTCAGCCGAGTATCAGGTCTGTCGAATACGAAACTTTAGCTATCCGGTTAAATCGACACAATGTCAGCCACAGAAGACATGACAAACAAGAGACGAGAATGCTCACCTAAAATAAAATGGACAATACCACTACAATAATATTAAATGTTGAGTGGATTTTAATATTTCACCATCGAAATCCAAGAAATTACATTAATTTCAGTTTTAAAATGAATTCCACGCAACCACACCCCTCTCCACCTCCCTGAGTCTAACCAGGTCTAGTCCAATCAGGTGTTATAGTGTATATGCAGAGCGAGTAATTTGTGTCGTTCAATTGAAATTGCACGGCAGACTATGATCACTACCGGTACTCAAGGTATGTTGAATTTAAAGTGATGTTAAAATGGACAAATTTATTCCATTTCTAGATTATGACGTCTGACTATGCAGTGCATGTTCACTACTGCCACTCTTACAAGGGATAGATAGCCATGACCTGTATACCAAGACCTTAACACACGTCAACACACAGACCTTAACCCGACACCCATTTTTCTTAAAAAAAATATTAAAATAACCCTGAGACTTTGAAAAACCTTTGAGAAAAATGAAATCGTGTGTAAAAATGCATACTCTTTCAGGCGTTTTTCATTTTGCGTCACTGTTGAGATATGCCCATTAGATGCATGACTCAAAATAAAAATTTTCGTCAATATTATGATTGGATATACCAAAGAACTAAGGGAGCTCAAAATCTTGATGAAGAAAATTATTTTGAATATTTTCAAAAAT
This sequence comes from Protaphorura glebata, assembly GCA_034694305.1. NCBI lineage: Eukaryota > Metazoa > Arthropoda > Collembola > Poduromorpha > Onychiuridae > Protaphorura > Protaphorura glebata. The sequence goes on from JAQFYE010006347.1 coordinate 4,779, forward strand.
TTCTGTAATGCGTCTAATGTACATATCTCAACATTGACGCGAAATGAAAAACGTCGGAAACGGCATGCATTTATACACACGATTTTGTTTCTTTCAAGGGGGTGGGGGTTCCTCGGAATTTCTATAATGAAATTCTCGAAGATAGGCCAAAAAAAGTACTTCATTTTTACACAAAAATATTTTAGGTCCCCGCTCAGACCACGCAAAATCTACTAAGTAAAATGGATGTCGGGTCAAGGTCCTGGTATACAGGTCATGGCTATCCTTTGTTAGAGCCATCCTCGGGAACATGCGTGACTTTGAGCAATAGCTAATCTAACCACGGTATAGAGAAATAGTCACGAATGATTCCAAAAACGATGTTTTTCTAGACTTGGAAGTTTTCGCTGCTTTTGGATGAGGAATGCGCATGAAGAAATGCCAGGAAGGTTTTAAAAATATGATTATTCATTTTTGTCCGCCAGAGACCAATTAAATAATGTGACACTCGAAAAGGAATGAAATTCACTTGGAATATTTTATTAAAATTTTAAGTCAGTTTCGATACACCATGTAATAGGATGTTGTCACTGAAATAAATTGAATTGAATTGATATAAATAAATACAATAATTTCTGTGTCCAATTCTGGTCAAATAACTTAACAAACAATATTAGAAGAATTTATGCATTCGAATATGTCCGATGACTGACTATTTATTTATTTTCCTGATCTCTCGAGATTTTCTGGTTTTCGTACAAAGACCTGAGCACGCGTGTACGGCGCAAAGTATTTTCCGTCCGCAGAATCAGAACCGGGCTTGTAAAGCTCAGTTGGAGTTTCCGCAAAATATTTGTAATACAATTCCTCCAGCTCATCATGTTCATCCTTTGGGAGTTGTAGCAGGAATGGATTGGCTGCTAAAAAACAATCTGTAGAGAGTGAGAATAATTAAACGCGGGGTCCGTCATCGCTTACATGTTAGTATGTACATAAACACTCGCGAGGGAAATGTCTGGGCAGATTAGAAAAATCTAAAATTCATACCTCTGAATCCTGTTGCGATTTGAAGTATTGAATGGTAAGTCGTTCAAAGCGCATTTCAGGTTTAGGTCACCAAAGCTTAACTTTGTGCTGGCTTACGGAGGTGTTCGTGCGTCGAGCCTGGAGAGGTACGTTTGCCCGTCTCCGTTCGCTCCATCACCGGAGAAAGACCGCGAATGATAGGGGAAAGCCAAAGTGAGGCGAGGCCGTGCACAGTCGTTCAAATCAAAAACGCCCATTTTACCTCCAAAATTCAGCACAAAGTTAAACTTTGGGGAACTTATTTATACCTGAAATGCGCGTTGAGTGACATACAATTCCAGACTTCAAAACGCATCAGAATTCAGTGGTATGAATTTGAGACTTGTTTAAAGATATCAGCCCAGATGTTCCCCTCGTCGGTTACCAGCAATTTCCCGGCAATTCTTGAATTCACCAACTTTGTTATCCATGACGAATTCTTTGAGCTCAAATCCTGCGTCGATGAATCCTTGCTTCAGTTTATCAGAATAATCCTTCCCATCATCTGCGTAGTCTGGAACTGGGAAATGTTCCTAACCAAGAAATATAATATGAAATGAATATTGTATCTGAAAGGAACATTTCAAATGAACCTCAGCATGTTCCCCCCATTTTGCATGTCTACTCAATATCCTGTTCAGGTCGAACACGAGAGATTTGGTCATGACCAAAAAAAATCCTTCACCGCCTGGCAATAGATGGTCGTACATAGATTGAAGCGCACTCCTATGCACAAAATTAAATAAACATAAAATATGGAATTAACTAATTATCAGGAAATCAAATAATTTGCAATAATTCTTACCTGTAATTTGGAGTAAAATATAAGCCAAAAAGAGAGAAGACTTTGTTGAATTTCAAGTCACCCAAAGTTCCAAGAGGCACATCCAATTCCCCCAGAATGTGTTTGATTTTGGCGTGAGAGTAATTTGTTTCTGCATGATCGAGCGTGTGTAGACAATTGTCCAGAATGTACACAGTTGAATCATATTTCTCAGCAATAGGTGCCAAAATTTCGAGTGCTTTTTTTCCTGAATTATTTCCGTGGTCAAGAATCTTCTCATCCGTTCCCCATGTCATTTTCTCCAAGACTGATGGCAAGATTTCTTTCATGGTTGTGTGGATATAATCCGAATTTGCTTCAAACCTGGCCGGATTTCGACGAGCAGATCTTGGAGAGAGCGCCATTCTCTAAAATGTAATTTAGAAATGATATCTTTACAAGTCTACAACGACATTGAATATGTTATTTCAGCTTCTCTACCTATTTGTACTTCCAACTTTATTTTGTTGAACTATTGATGTCTCGAGCGGATGTGGTAGTAGAAAAACTGTTGTTGATTCGTCCCACAGTATTCCAAACATCGGTGATAAATATTTGGGGTCAACCGCTGCTAAGACTACCGCCGATAATTCAGTAATGAGTGGATTGTCGGCGCAATTAATTCTCAAAATGCGGATAATTCCTTGCATCGCATTGTTGTCGCGGTCACACAATCGGTATCACTTTATTTAATTATCTACTTTAATACTTTGTAGCTACCGCTTGCATTTGCATTGATATTGTGTATGCAAAAATGATATGTAGAGAATTTAAACCTTCTTTGTAAAAGAAATTCCTGTCACTACAACATGATCTTAAATGCTTGTTTATTTTGAAATTGATTGTCTTAAGCTCGATTTATAGTTAACTTACTTTTCACTTTGCTTTGTTATTTTACATTGGTCTTATGGCCAAATTTTTCTCTTCACTACGATGTCAACCATGTAAAATAACAAAGCAAAGTGAAAAGTAAGTTAACTATAAATCGAGCTTTATCCGGGACACTTCCTCACCTACGTAACCTACCTACATTATCTACACCTCACATTGTACTTCATGATTTCATCAAAGTCATGGATATGACATTTTAGCTGGCATGATATAACACACGATTTCTCAGTTTTTGACCAAATTATCAGAGATAAGTAAAAAAAAACAGGCACTTCGTTACCGCATTCGACTTAAAGTGGGACCTGAAATTAGTTACATGCAGCCACATGCATTTTTTGGCCTATCTTTGAAAATTCAATCAAGTTGAAACATTTCAGCAAAACTATATTTATGACGAATTACGAATTTAGTAATTGTTTCAATTATTATTGAGAGGATAAATTAATTTAAGAAACTACATTCCTGGTTCATTCTTCTCTTTTTTATCAATTCATTTCACTCTCAAAACCGCCATGAATTGTCATTCACCACCATGATATGGTCAAATAATTTTCGTGGAGATTACTTCTTTCCCACACGACCTAGGGAAGGTACCCTCGTTTTAAATATTATAATAATATTGTAGTTTCTACTTTAAAAAATGTTCTTCATGGAGATGGTTTTGCGTTCAGTTAGGACTGGTGAAGATACCCCAAGTGAGGTGGAGATAATGTAACTCTCATCTCCAAGCAGTTGAATGTCAATGAAGGGGTGAAGGGGCTGACGGTTACAGCTTTTACTAGCTTGCTGTATATTGACAAAGAACTGTTGTAAAATAGGTCGGAGTCATGTAGAAAATGGACAAACCGTTATAATATAGCATAAATTGTTTTAGTTGAAAGCGTTATCATAAATGCGATGTTCGAAAACATGATCTGCTAACTTCAAACGGAAACAAACCTACAAGATCATAATTTCAAGGAATTTTTTTTCTACTTCCTGGTTTAGTTATGATTTATTATCTGATTTTTCACAATTTATTTGGTTTCCAATCCATTCTATCATTCGACATTTCAGGCCAGTCTTCGTCATAATTACACACTACATGTTTAATACGTGGAATTCCAACTGCATAGTGTAAATATGATTTAGAATTGAAGGTTTAAATATTTAAATTCGAAAGGTCTATTGTTTAAATTATGACTAAATGAATGCTATTACGGAAGTATTGAAATAGAATTTATTGTTGAGGAATGCTTAGCAAGCATTCAACGAAAGTCAAGTTTGTGATGACATGATGATTAGGCATTCTTATAATGTCAATGCTGATACGTCCCACAGTATTCCAAACGGATATTGGCGGTCAACCAAAGAATACCACCGATAATTGACTAATGAGTGGATTGTCGGCGCAATTAATTCTCAAAATGCAGATAATTTCTTGGTTCGCATTGTTGTCACACAATCGGTATGGCTTTACTTAATTATCTAATTTAATACATTGTGGCTACCGCTTGCATTTGCTTTGATATTGTGTATGCAGATATGATAGACTTCTTAAACCTTGTTTGTAAAAGGAATTCCTGTGACTAGAAAATGATCTTAAATACTTGTTTATTTTGTAATTGATTATCTTATCCGGGACACCTCACCTACCTAACCTACCTGCCTTTCCTACACCTCACATTGTACTTCACAATTTCATCAACAAGTTAGCTGGTATTTGATATAAACCCATGATTTCTCAGCTATCACAACGGGAGAAATTTTTGACCAAATTATCGAAGATGGGTGAAAAACAGGCACTTCATTACCGTATTCGACTTAAAGTGGGACCTGAAAATAGTTTCATGCAGAAATGAAGTGCTTTTTAGGTATGTCTTTGAAAATTTAAAAAAAATATCCTGAGGTCTCTCCTTTGAAATTTTTGAAATCATGTGTTAAAATACATACCGTTTCCGGCGTTTATCATTTTAGCGCATGAAGTGTTCCCATTGAATATTCCAGTTCGAGTATATACGAGAACACGAAGTTTTGTCTGTTTAGTTTCTTACGTCCACCGCATCCAAACCTATTCACTTTCATTAATTATTTTGGGGCTTGAAATTTAGAAACAGCGGCGCATCATTGTACTAGAAAAATTTTGTTCTGATTAGTGACTATAGTGCCCACGTTCATGAAAACAGGCATAAAAATAACAAAATTTGCTTTAAAGACCCTTCTTTACTATTCGTTATAAACATAGACATGATTAGGCGGCTAACCCTCACGTGACACATCCATCCAACCAAGTTGAAGCATTCCAGCAAAGTTATATGTATGACTAGTTTTGTAATTGCGTCTGCTAAAATTGAGTGTATAAATGAATTTCGGAAATTACATCCTGTTCTTTTCATGATCCGACTTTTCACCATCTATTCGGTTTTCATTCAATTCTTTTCTCGGGTCAGAATTTTCAGGTCAATGTTCCTCTAGTTCCTCATAATTACGCAATGTACATTTAAGCAGTGCAATTCCAATTGTAAATTATGAATAATAATTAAAATGATGAGGTTAATATATTTGATTTCGGATGGTCAATTGTTTAAACCGCGACAACATCATTTTTATTTGCACGTCCATGCAGTGAATGAGCACACAGGACTTTTAGACACTTGGGATATCCCAGAAATTCCACTGAAAAAATTAAAATTTACCTCTAAATATCTTTCACTATAGTTAGGACCTTGATGCATGCATCAAGCTATTTCTAGCAATTTTAGCCCGTAGAAAAAATACTTCAGAGCAAACTTGTATTCAGACTAAGATTGAATTCCATGGACACTATATTGATAACCAATCTCATTTGACGTCATTATGCTGATAAGATGTTCTTAAAAGTACTTTCTTACGAACTTTGGCAGAGCCATCGCAATTCCATGCCGAGATACAAAACGTAAAAAACATTACGATCACTAAAGTAAACTACACTAATCTGAGATACACACTTTGTCAAGTATTTTATTTCCATCTGCGACGACAATGAACTATGGAAACAATTTGGGACAAGAGAACTTTATCAATTTTAAACGGAATTCATTCTAATCAGAGCTGATGTGAAATGATTCAAATAAGAGATGATTTGTACATATAATTTTTCCAGTCAACTTGCCTGAAATGTATGGCATATGAAAAACACGTCGTCAATAAAGCTGCAAAAATTAGTCAGTCGAAATCTGAGTAGTGTATGTTTGGCTTGTTTAATTATTCTTATTGTTAAAATTAAATTAATAATAATAAAAGTTAATTACGATTTCTATTACATTAGGGGGTTTCAAGTGAAATAATTAAAGCGATTAAATCGATTGAAGTTAAAATCTGTTTTCCGATTTTAATCTGTT